>CALNXI010000749.1:54502-72148 GCA_942486025.1 Porites evermanni
TACTTAGGGTTTTACTTAATTGCAACCCTAAGATACCTTGGGAACGAACGGTGGGTCATTTGAACAACATGATGAGACGTATGCAGTACTCTGGATACAGTAAGGGATTTCGTTATGAAATTGTACAGTCTGCTCTCCATGCGTATAAGAAGATACAGGAATTAGATCAGACTGGTGTGAAGCCGATGTACAGGCCTAAAGAATGGAGGCAAAATGAAAGGAGGAAAGAAAAGGAAGAAAAAAGAAGATCGTGGTACGGAAAAGGTAACTACTCCAGCGTAATATTTGTGCCTGCTACCCCTAGGTCTTCGTTGAAACGATCGTTGGATGAAGATGTGAAGAAGTCAGGTCTGAGGATCAGGATTGTGGAAAGGTCGGGGATGAACGTGAAAAGAGTACTGCAGCGATCAGACCCATTCAAGAAGAGAACGTGTGAACGAAAATGTTGTTTAGTGTGCAGAACTGGAGGTAGAGGACCTTCTGATTCGTTTGGCGTCACTTATGACATCAAGTGTCAAACATGTGAGCAGAAGTACGTCGGAGAAACAGCAAGAAGTGCTTTCACGCGAGGAAAGGAACATTTGGATAGCATGGATAGGGACGTTTCTCAGTCTGTGTTAAGAAGACATGCGAACGATTGCCATAACGGGGTAATCCCAGACTATGTGATGAATATGACTGGGGTTTACCACGGTGACACTATGCTTAGGCAAATAACTGAATCCATCAAAATAAGACGAGAAGGATCTATAACTAACAAAACGGAATGGAACTCTCTAACATTGCCGCAAGCGACAATAGTGAAATAATTGATGGAATGTGATTTTAAGCAGTCGCGCGCGCCTTCTTGCACGCGCTCGAGGGTGGGCGTACACGTTTGCTTGTTTGAATGTATTGTATTGTAACAGTTTTAGCCAAACTGAAGAGGTTTGAATAAACGAAACTTGTCTTAAGGCTAAAATAAAGGCTAGTGCGTGAAAGACTATTCGTAAAACTCAGTAAAGTTGTTATTACTTTGAAAAGCCAGAATTTGGAAAGTAATAAAGTTATTATTATTATTATTGTCCCCCCTCGCCTCCTCTCCATACTGAAATTGTGGTTCAGTTTTATCTTTGGTCTAAATTTTATTTTCTTTTGTTTCAAACTCATCATACATTACCATACCCAAAAACCTATCTACCTTGGCAGCATGGGAAATTGCCTGTCAAGGAAAGCACAAATGCCAACCTCGGTTGTAGATTCTGGAGACTCTAAATTTTTCACTTCCCCCCTCCCCCACTGTCAACAGCCCCACTACCCCCACCTCCCCTTCTCCACCCCTTCTCCACCCTGCCTCCAAATTGACCCAGCCACCTAAGGGAATTATGTGAAGTCTTACATGAAGTAAATGCTATCAAAATCCACCCCTCCTGGATCCGAACACTTACACATGTACAACCAGTTATTGTTGAAAGCAACTCCAAACTCATCGTGCTCCTTAATAATTGAGTAACACAAGAAATCCAAAGAGGAAACTAATTTTTTTTATCTCAGGTTATTTTTGTTTTCCATTTGTTTCAATGTCATTAGCATGCATTACCATACCCCAAAACATAAGAAAAACAAAAATTACCTGAGATAAAAAATTAACTTTCAAAACATTTTTTTAAATCAGATAAACCATGAAAAATTGAACACAACCTTGCTGAGCTAAATTTAGGACGTCCTGCTGGGTGGTACTATTTTCTTAGCTTATACCATTCAAAAGGACAAGACAATTTTCAAGAATAAAAATCACTCCTGGTCAGTTATCCTTGGATTTCAAATGTCAAACCAGAAAACGGGTTTTGCACTTCCCCATCACTGTTATACCTGAGTAGTCCCTATAGAGTGTCCCCCTGGGTGGCCATTCTTAGGTGATTACAACAACAAGGGAATAAAAATATCTTTGTTCAGCTGTCCCCAGCTTGTAGGAAAAAGCCTTTAGAGAGCAAAGTATATACTACAATGTAACAATAACAAGCTGCATGTCATGTAGTAATACATGCAACCAACTGCTGACATAGTTTAGGATGTCCTGCTAGGCGGTACTACCTCCTTGCATAATACAAGCCAAAAGGACAATGCATTTTTAACTCGTGGGTACGCGCGAGCGTACCACGAGTTATTGCAAGGACAGAGATATGCAAATGAGTCACTCGCTCACTCGTAGTAGACGCACTTCGTAATTAATCGGGTCCGAACTCGAGAGCGCGAAGATCTATCGTTTCCAAAGAAGCACGCGCTCGCCGAAGTTCGGTGGCATCAAATTCCTCGCTAAGAGCGTGCATCGTGCGCTACAACACGGTTAGAGGATAGAGGTCTTTAAGAAACGAAGGAATCTCTCAAATTAGTACGATTCAAGAGCCTCTGACTTGTCCAGGCGTTGCACTTGACGAGAAGATGAGCATTTGCTCTTCGACTCCTTCAACTTCGACGCTGCCTTGATCTCCTACCTTGTAGTAGTGTAGTAGCTTATGTGTATAAATGAATGTATGCTAAATAAAGGCACTTCTTCTTCTTCTTCTTCTTCTTCTTCTTCTTCTTAAGGACTCCCCACGATCACAGGGGGGAAATGGATGTGATTTTGAGTATTAGCTTTAAAGTAACAGCGGAAATCGAGATAAGAAAACATAACCTTATGTTTTGCGTCCTACTTCGCGGAGGAGTTGTGTCGGCCTTGTATCGCATATGTTCTTTCATTGCCATGAAATGCGTTTACATTTTTTTTTTTACTGTCAGTAGCCTGGCTTCAATTAGCCTTAATTTCATCCGATTGCTTCGAGTCGTTTTTTCAATCGGTTAAGTATGGCTCGATCGTTTACCGACGGAAGTTCCGTGGAAAAGCAATTAAATTTGAGACTTTTCAGTAAAATCATGAGATCATCCTCAATGGCGTAGTGGCTATGTGAGGTCGTGTCAACCCGAAGGTACCGGGTTCAAATTCTGCTAAGGACCTTCTTTTTCCTAAAATTCACTGTGGGAAAACCAGAGGTGATAACCAAGAGACTATANAGTAGACGCACTTCGTAATTAATCGGGTCCGAACTCGAGAGCGCGAAGATCTATCGTTTCCAAAGAAGCACGCGCTCGCCGAAGTTCGGTGGCATCAAATTCCTCGCTAAGAGCGTGCATCGTGCGCTACAACACGGTTAGAGGATAGAGGTCTTTAAGAAACGAAGGAATCTCTCAAATTAGTACGATTCAAGAGCCTCTGACTTGTCCAGGCGTTGCACTTGACGAGAAGATGAGCATTTGCTCTTCGACTCCTTCAACTTCGACGCTGCCTTGATCTCCTACCTTGTAGTAGTGTAGTAGCTTATGTGTATAAATGAATGTATGCTAAATAAAGGCACTTCTTCTTCTTCTTCTTCTTCTTCTTCTTCTTCTTAAGGACTCCCCACGATCACAGGGGGGAAATGGATGTGATTTTGAGTATTAGCTTTAAAGTAACAGCGGAAATCGAGATAAGAAAACATAACCTTATGTTTTGCGTCCTACTTCGCGGAGGAGTTGTGTCGGCCTTGTATCGCATATGTTCTTTCATTGCCATGAAATGCGTTTACATTTTTTTTTTTACTGTCAGTAGCCTGGCTTCAATTAGCCTTAATTTCATCCGATTGCTTCGAGTCGTTTTTTCAATCGGTTAAGTATGGCTCGATCGTTTACCGACGGAAGTTCCGTGGAAAAGCAATTAAATTTGAGACTTTTCAGTAAAATCATGAGATCATCCTCAATGGCGTAGTGGCTATGTGAGGTCGTGTCAACCCGAAGGTACCGGGTTCAAATTCTGCTAAGGACCTTCTTTTTCCTAAAATTCACTGTGGGAAAACCAGAGGTGATAACCAAGAGACTATAAAGGGGACGGAGAGGGCATCCCCCATGTACACCCTATTCCATAGGTAATTCGTCTCGAGTTATTTTTAGAATCGGGATAAAGTTACCTCGCGCGAAGCGTGGATGTTTCGTGGAGGAAAAAAACATAGTCACGTAACAATTGACGGGTACTGCTTTGAGCGCACCCTACAATAATAAAATTTTAAATTAACTGCTACATTGATCGCTTCGCTGCGCCTCGTGCAACTGTTACGCCTCTTTCGTGCTCTCCAAACTTCCCGCGTGCTCAATATCTCGACATACGCACGCAGACGCATGAACTAATTGTTAATTAGTACATAAATGATAGCTGTACAAATACGACAAAGTAAATAATAATAATAATCATCTTTATTGAGGAAACTTTTTCATAAAAGATATGGTTTTCAAAAAGGACCTCAAAACAAGATATATTTATAAAAACAACAACAAAAAAAAGCTATAAAATCACAAAGGGATTAAAAAGATACAAAAAAATGCATAAAAAATTAAAAATAAGTATAAGTAAAAATTAAAACGTAAGTAGCTATATTAAAAACTTAAAAACATTACGTTTAAGACTATTTACATTCCTTGAGTCTTTGATCGTCTCACTGAGGGAGTTAAAATCGGAAACGGCATGATATTGTGTTCTTTGCTTCACCCAATTTCTTTTGACACGTGGTAATCTAAAATTGCCTTTGTTACGTGTATTATGCCTATGAAGTACTTCTTGTCTAATCAAGTCCATATCGTGATTAATTAGGCCATTGATGCATTTGTATACGTGTACACACCTTCTTTGAAATCGCCTTTTCTCTTGAGGCAGCCACTTGAGAACGGCTAATGCCTCAGTGGAGGATGAGTACAATGGTCTATTTAAAATAACTTTAGCGGCCTTATTTTGCAAAACTTGCAAACTAAAAAGGGGCATAACAAGACTTTTATAGAAAAGTAGACGCGCCCTGAAAGGCAATAAATGCTTTATACGCTTGAGAAGCCCAAGCCTCTGATTGATTTTCCTAGTTAGGAGTTTCAAATGCTGCCTAAGTTCTCGCTTGTATTCATCAATACAACTGCAAGTTCAAAGGTCGTAAATCACGCGAGTACGGTAAATGTTTTCAGTTGTAAAAACTCGCAGTTTGAATTGCCCCCAAATTTTATTTCACAGATTGATAGGGGAAGCATTGCTCTTTCTCTGGAATACCATTTTTCTAATGAAAGCCATGTACCAGGAAGGGATTTTCGCCGTTGAAAAATGGCAAAATTGATGGTCCCGATAATACTGATTTAGAGCGTAATTTTGAAAAAATATTAAAAAATCAGATTGAAATCTTTTGAAATTGTAACAGCGTTTAGATACAAAGGAAGGAACATGAAACTGTTTAATATAAGAAAAGTCATGGTATTAGTTCCCGTTTCCATTCACGAAGCGAGGATATCACGCACATTTTTCGGAGGTTTGAAGGCCTCTCGAAGGTCAAAATTAAAAAAAAAAATGATTATTTTAGAAAATATAAATTCAAACGAACTGAGTCTTATATTTTCTAAAATAGTTTCAAAAGGGCTTTGTTGTGACAAAGTTTGGGGGATTTCGATTTCTTCATCTACCTATCCACCTATCCGTGGTATTTACAGTAAGTCGCTCTTAAGTTTCAATAACAACCTTTACTTGCCCACATTCTTTATTGACACTAATTTGGGATTACACTTTGAGCTGGATTAAACGAAAATATTATTTAAGACACAAAGTCTAGTATATTCTTTGTAACACCATGAACTGCAACTGATAACATCAAGAAACCTAACATTTATTATTATTATTATTACTAAGGTGATTATAGCCCGGGTTAAAGAGAAAAATGCATGGGTGTTTAATTCTAAAAATGATATTAAAACTGGATGCCTTGGATATTGAATTTTTAAAATGGTGTTTTAACACTTTTTTAAAATTTTAAAAATGGTGTTGAATATGCAAAAGTACACATAAAGGCGATTAGATGACAAAAGCGCTAAAAAATCACATAAACTGTAGTGAAATGTTAAGTGCGATTCAAGAACATAAACGCTGCAGCATACTTGTAAAAATTCCGTGACGGAATACCATTCCATTCCAAGAATGAATTGGGGATCATTTCGGGTTTGATTTGGGGATCATTTTAGGGTTGGGGATCATTTCGGGGGCTGTACAGCTCCCTGTCTAATAGACGCCCCCTGTGACATTTACTCCAAAATACTAGGAACTGGAAAAAAGGATCAAAATCATTCAATTTGTTCAGTTTCTTGCGCATTATACCTTATTCACTATCAAGTTCAAAGTAAGGATGAACTAACCATGACAATGCCACAGGGCTCGACGTTGCGACCTGTGGGGTGGACAATGCGACCAGCTTTTACGCATTGGCGACTAACTTTTCACGCCTAGTCGCCAACCTAGCCCCAAAGATAGGTGACTTTCTTCTTTGGGAAAACTTACATTAATGATAAATTGTTATCCTTTACAGTAGAAAACTAACGGATAGTTAACGGTTTTTCTAACGCTCTAACCTTTTGCCCAAACGCTTTAACAGTCTGTTAAACGTTTTAACGATTTGTTTAACCGCTTAACGATTTCTTTCACTCTAACGGATTGTTCTTATGATCTAACGGTTGGTCCGTCTAACATATGACTTTTACTTGAAAGAGGATTGTGAAAATCACAAGTGATGAATTCGACGGAAGTCTTATCGACTTTAGGGCAAGTCGATCGCAATTCTCAACAGGTCGTCACGTGTTTCTCCGGCAATGACTTTTAGCGCATCGATTTAAAACAGTTTCTTTTTGTCGAATTTGCAAGACTCTCTACAAAATTCTGCAATTTGCAAAACTCGATAGCAGTTTAGTCTGATAAAAGATTAAGCTAATCGAGAACGAACGGCGCCTCCAAATTTCTGTTAAGGGTGACGACCCAAATAAGAGCTCTGCTGTATTTTATTGACTTCTAATGAAGTACCCTTGAAATAGCAAGGAGCACCTCTTATCATAAGTTGTATTTCTGCTAGCTCCAGGAGTTTTTTTTCCGGATACTCGGGTTTTCCCCTCTCCTTTACATTTACCATATTATAAGCATTCCCTCTCTACAAGGCTTATATGCTCGGAAAAACAAAAACCAACACTTCAAATTCCAATTCGATCTATCAAACTGTGTTCAAACACATCGATGGAATACGTTAACAATATAGACCTTTCTTAAAATCTGAAATGAAGCAAAGCAAAGGATTGGGTGAAGAAATATATCTTCATAAAATCACGTCATTATTTCAGTTCGATATTATAATGCGATAGAAATCTACTGGAGTAATAATTGTACGCTAACATAACATAGAGGAAAAATACAGGTAAATTATTTCACTTACTATCTTGGTCAGTTCTAACAACAATAACAGAAGGTGATCCATCTCCTTTCACTGTAAATGCAACCACTGAAATATTGTAGTCAACAAACTCCTTCAGTCCTGTTAGGTTGGCCTGACGATCATTAGGACCAGCTTCTACAAATTCATTGTCATTCTCTGTCTGTGACTGATAGGTTACATTGTAACCAGTAATGGCACCATTCTGTAACTCAGCTAAGACTGGCTCCCACGATACTGAAATACTGGTTGAACTGGTGTTTTGTCCGCTCACATTTTGTGGTGCACCATTTGGCTCTGATAAACAAGTTCAAAGTTAGCCTTTTTTTCTCAACGATGTAGAGCTACCAAGATTAAACAATATTGGTAAACAAACCAAGAAAAATAGAATTAGTGATTGTAAAGAGCTTTGATTAAACAACTGAACCCCTGTAAGTATTTGGGGACAACAATTGTCGTTCAAGAGCAGAAGAAAGTTTCTGTAGCGCTAACATTCGCCAATTAGTAGAGCTCCGTTTACCAACTAAAACCCAGCAGCATCTAATGGTTTCATAATTCTCCATTTCCAAGGGCATCTTTGCCCGTCACAAAAAAAAAAAAGAAACAAACAATTAAAAAAAAAAAACAGAAAACAAAGGAACAAACAAAAGAAAGAAAAATCAATCAATCAATCAATCAATCAATCAATCAATCAAAGCGCTGTAGTGCATATTGATAATTTGCCAAAATGCTAGATAATGCGGATGATTACTTCTATTGGTTTTTGTTAAATATCGATGGGGAAAACTAACATTTTATTGTATCCTTTGTATAGCAATAAAGATTTCCTACCAATGAAGTATATTTGTAAATAGGTAGTTTTAACTAAACGCAACCGTACAAATAAGCGCCCCTCAAACAAAAGTTGAAAATTCAATAAAGCGACTGATCGTTCTTTCGAACTGCAACTGCACTTGGGTTTCCAACATCGACATTCAGGTAGTCAAATAAAGGGGCAACAAACACGCAAAAACAAAATCCCTACTGCAAAAAACAAAACAACAACAACAACAGCAACAATCATGGCAAAATTAGTTACTTACTATCTTGGTCCGTTCTAACAATAAGAAAGGAAGGCGGTCCATCTCCTTTCACTGTAAATGCGACCACTGAAATATTGTAGTCAACAAACTCCTTCAGCCCTGTTAGGTTAGCCTGACGATCATCAGGACCAGTTGTCACAAATCCATTGTCATTCTCTGTCAGTGACTGGTACAATATATTGTAACCAGTAATAATACCATTCCGTAGCTCAGCTTGCACTTTTTCCCACGATACTGAAATGCTGGTTGAACTGGTGTTACGTCCAATAACATTTTGCGGTGCACCATTAGGCTCTGATAAACAAAATGACAGTGATTCTGATACTCAAGTATACAGACTTTATAATTTAAGATAGTTTTTTATTCGCAAGTGCTACCAAATTATCGACCAGTTATTGATAATTATTATTTGTTCAAAATATTCCACCGTTTCTAATAGGCTCCAATCCCTTCGCCGCCCGGTTAGCTCAGTTGGATAAAAAAAAAAGTGCACAATTATAAAATATGCCGAATTTTAAATTTTTTGTTTTCTATTTTGTTTACTGAACAATTGCTACCCCCGCAAAAGCGCATCCTTGTATGGCCGATGCAGCTCTTATTTTACTCATGAATAGACCTTTGAACTACATGTAAGAGTGCGTTCGATTGATGGTATTCCAAAAAAAGAATACACAAAAGCTTTGTAGCAAACCTCTGGTACCCCGATTTCTGGGCCACTTAAACACTACATACATCGGGATGTTTTATTTCAAGCGAGTTTCTATGAGCATTTGCAAGCATTTGTAAACTAAAGCTTCACTCCTAAGGATACTCCTGAAAAGATTTGAGGGCGTTACATGCACTAGAAGACCTAGAACCACTTGTTAAAATTTTCTATACATTTGTCTGTAAGAAAGTCCCGGGAAAATTACAGACAAATAATTATATGGAAAATCTAAAGCAAGCCTCTGGAGAAATTAAAGCACAAGTACCGCTCCAAATTTTTTTACGACAATCCTTTGCTTTGTAGCTTTAGTTTACAATTGATATTTTTTTCAGAACAGCCGTTTTACGGAAATTATTCGACATTAGATCCTCATACAAACACTGTAATTTCTCACACGTTTGCCTACTCGTCAAGATGGCGTCGAAAACCGTGACAAGGACTATTGACAGTTACAGGCCGTACAGTGGACTCCCGCTTATAACAGTCAGTTCCTTAGTCCCGACGCTCACTCTAATAATTTATATTAACTCGCATATTTTCTCCCATAATCGGATTTAGTATTAGAACAGTGAGATAATTGAGCACAAAATGATGATTTTTAACTCATTTACTGTTGCCAACGATTACAATTTTGGCGCGCGATGACCGAATGGCCGCGGTCGTCGCTTTTTCTTAGTGACAAATAAAACTTTTGAAGGCGTTTGTTTAGCTCTTGCGGGGAAGTTTCTTCAAAAGGAGTTGTGAATTCTGTTTGTATTTAAAATAATTCTGTAAAACAGATTATTAAATTTAGTTTTAAGCTTATTTATGAACAAGTCAACTAAATAAAGTAACGAAAGACTTGAGCTTAATTTGCATTTGTAAACAAAAAACTTTTTCGCCGGTTTTATCGATAACTATTCAAGTCAAAAAGACAAAGCTTTACCTGTTAAAACTTCCAAACCGAACTTCGTCACCTTCTTCATGTATTTCGGAAAAAGCTTGCTTGATTAGTTGTGAAATTTCTTAGTTTGTTACGGCAGCAAACCGGGAAAGCATTTTGCTCGCAACTTACGCGAGTTTGGCGTCGCTCGCTCGCAGGAACTGGAGGTGAATCAGTGAATAGTTAACAATTATTCTTTTAAATCAAGGTGAATAGTGGCAAAATATTTACCGAGCCGCGAAAGCGGCGAGGTAAATATTCTTAAAGCCACTATTCACCGAGATTGAAAAGAATAATTGTTTTAGTATATACACACGAAGTGATCTCAACAAAATCAGAGAGGAAACCATTTAAAAGTACAATTTGATTGACAGATCAAATCACGCGTAAGTTTAAAAATATATCTTTGCAGAATTTTCAAACATGGCAATTCACAAGTTTATCATTTCGCAAACAACAGCGTAATGGCTTAAATGGAAACGCTAAAAGTTTGAACTGTTTCCTTACCTGAGAAGAAAAGTAGATCTTTGTTGTTTTCTGTTGACACGCCTAGTTTATAGCCAAAAGGGTTTGTTGTGTCGTTCTTCGCATGAAGTGCTGACAAAAATGGTGGCTCGGTTGCTCGAGGTAAGACGTCGTCTTCCTGTATTATTCTTTTTCCTGTTTACTTGAAACGTAGAATTTCTGCAAACATTTCCTTTTAAATTTGTTTGTCATAAATGAACTTCGATTTTTGAGCCCAAATTTTCTTGTGAGAAAACGCTGGGTTCACGAAACGGCTTCTTCTACGCGAATGCACGGGAGTTGTAAACAATCCATCGAGCACAAAACTCAGCTACAGTAAATTGAAAAACGCCGTTTAATATCGCGTATTGAATCCTTCCAAGACTGTTCTTGCCTTAAAAAAAGTCAGCCCTAGGATTTTGTCGACTTTTAAAAGATCGTTCTCTAAAAAAATGGGAAAAACACCGAGTTCACACATTATCCACTCGCTAGGAGGTGAATATTGTTGAATAGTCCGAGATAGCGAACCAATCAGATTGCTTAAATCACCAAGATCACTGAGTGTGTATATACTAATAATACAGGATATTCACTGATCGAGTAGCCAATCAGAGCGCGCGAAAAACACTATCCACTGTTTTAGTATATACTAAATCCGATTACTATCGCGGCCTCGGTAAATATCCAATACTAGCCACCTCTACTTCGGTGAATAATTGTTATATATTTGGTTCCCTGATTCATACAGGCACTTGACTGATTGAAAAGACATCCGATGGCAAATACATGCACTTTACGGGCACCGGGAATCTGTGCACTACTACATGCATTTTTCCAGCGAGAAAACAGAAATACAGGCCAATAATTCTTTAAAAGTACTCCCGGTATGGATAAACATTGCGTTACAAATTTGCAAGCGAAAATCACGATCTAGTTTAAACAGCTACGTTGAACGACGGTTATGTTTCAAATACTAAGTGAACATTAATTTTAAATTTAAAACTACTACAACGAGCTCTGTTCATTGTTTGCGTTTTTCTACTTGTTCATTTTCTGGCCTCTACTTAATTTACAGTCCCAACAGAAAACATCCTGATCGATTTGTTGCTAAGAAATTACGTTTTATGTCCTGGTCTTTGTACATATACCAATAAAATATAAGTCCATGACGCATACACTGACATCCCACTCGGCAATGGTATTATACAGTAATATTACAAAAACCATATAAAAGGGGCGTCTGTTGCTAGCAGCAAAATTTGCAGCAGTAACCTATACAATGGTCTACTTACTGTCTTCGTCCGTTGTCACCTGGATAGGTTCGCTTACAGTTCCACCTCCTTTTGAAGTATTGGCAAACACTGCAATTTTATATTCTGTAAACTTGTTGAGTCCTGTCAGCGTTGCTTGCCTAGTTGAAGCATTCACTATCTGGCGTTGTGGAGGGGCACCAGGAGGCACTTCATAAGTAACTGTGTAACTGAGTATAATGCCATTTCGCTCAGGTTCCGGTACGTCGCCCCATTCTACCAAAATGCTGGTAGAACTCAGGTTGCGTCCCCGCACGTTAACTGGAGCAGCAGTTGGCGCTGAAAAAGGTTTACACAATAATAATCAATCGACAGGGGCACCCAACGACTGTTTTCTGTAAAATATCTGTTCGGAGAAACTAATATTGCCTAAAATTTTCCATTGCTTGAATACGGCTTCTAATTTCTAGGTAAGCGTTCTATTCAGGTACAATTTTCGAAGCCTATCTAAAAAATTCCCTAAGATTTTCTGAAGTTTATTTTTTCATATTTTACTCCTTATGTTAGGCTAACTTTCGTAGAAAAAGGAAACCTAAAATTTTCGGATTCAAAAATGTGATGGAGAGAGAAATAAGTAAAATTCTCACTTTCGTAAAACGTTCAACTGCATCCTAAAATTTTCGGGAAAATATCACTGAAGCCCTTGTAATTTCGAAAAGCCTATAGTTCCCCTTGGATGACCGAAAAGATACAAATTTTATAGCGCAACTTTGAATGCATTTCTAGAGATCTAAAAGTACTCTGGACAGCCTAATAAGACATTTTAATGCATTTAGAAGGAAACCATCGTTGGGTGACCCTGTACTGTAAGGTCACGACTCGGAATAAACCGCACATTAACAAAATTGCCCTTAACAATGTTGACATTTGTCGAAATTCGTAACTTCCTCACGATTTATGTTCATTTCCATATTTCTTGAGTTTAACTGAAGATAAAGACTTAGGAAATACAGGATAAGAAGCGAAGAAATCGCCTGACGGTGTCGGGGCAACCGTGACTAGCCTGAGATCATGCCCTCTCCCTATTATCCCTTTATGTCTCTCACGGGAAGAGGGCATGATACATTTCTTTGTCGGATCACATGTAAAAAAAGCCAGAATCTGGACTTTTTTTCTGATTGGATAGGAAACAATACGGATGATTTGCGCTGTTCCGATCAGCCAAAATGCTGCCATCCGTTAGTTGTTGTTGATTTCAGTCTGCATTTTTGCTTGCGTAATGAGCAGTGAATACACAAGCGAGTTCGTTATGAAATTTCTGCCGGCTCAGTTTTCTTGAATTTGAAGAATGCCTAAATAGAAGTTTCTTCCATTGAAATATTTTCCATCTCATCGTATACTAAAACAGTTGCAGTCAAAACTTTACCGACCATTTGAATGCAATTTGATACCGGCTATAAGTTACAGAAGCGACAAACGGGTTCACTTTTCAAATAATAAATTCATGAATGGAATCTTGACCTGGTTTGACTGTAATTCCTCCTTTAGAAATCATGCTGCGAATTATTCTGAGCGATCTTCGCTTTCACAACACCTTTCAGTTCGTGAAATATGGTACTTCAGCCTAATTTTTTTTTCACTGCTTTCGGTCAGTGTGGTGTAGTCATGGGACAAGGAGATACTCACACTTTCATTGCTTTCTACATAATGTCCTTTATTAACTGAACCACTATCTTTATAGTACAAATCATAATCTACTTTCACTTAGTATCGGTACTTTTACATTCGTGCTGTATTACTTTAATATCACTTAGTACATGTAGTTTCACTGATGTTGGTAATAGTACATAATCGTTACTGGTAATCAATACACTACATCCTTCCCGGGCGGATTCCAAGAATATTCGAAAGATACATTTAACCAGTCACAAGATCATATAAAATCAGCAAAATTTAATGTCAATAATATGCAAAATTATCACAGTCCTTAGTTAACTTTACAACTCGTCCTGACCTAGTGGTGATGACCTGTTCATTCTGAGAGGCTTGCTCGTCAACATGTCCAGAAGGTTCAGTGTTGTCATTCACAATTGTCAGAAACCTTAGCACTAGAGTCACTAGAATTGTTGGACTCCTTTTGGTTGGTAGAAATTTCTACTTCGCCATCATCATCTATGCTCTTACTAGGCGCATGCTTCAAATACTTTGCATTGCGAACCAAGGTGGTACCCGTGTCCACGTTGACTAGACTGAACGTGTCCCGCGCTTTGGTCTCAATGATAACGTGCTTAACCAAAGAGAATTTCGAGTCCAATTTGTTGGGCTTCATATTAGCACAAAACACGACATCGCCAACGCTAAAATTATGCGAGGACGCATGTTGCTTGGTGTCATGATAGTCTTTCAATTTCGCTTGATACAAGCTACATCTTGATCGATGGTCACGATCAAATGCCGATGCTGCTGTATTTGAGTTAGACTCAACGTGCAGTACCTTGGTACGAATTTCGTGATTGAACAACAGCGCTAGCATACTAGGCGATTTTCCACTAACTTGATGTGGATTTGCGCGATAAGTCATAAGAATTTTCGGTAGTTCCTTTTGCCAGGACTTGCCTTCAGAGATGACCGCCCGAAATTTTCCTTTTTAAGTATCGGTGAAATCTCTCCAACTTTCCGTTACTTCGCGCATAGTACGGAGAAACACGAATATGCCTTATTCCACACGATTTGAGAAACGCTTCGAACTCTTCGCTGATGAACTGTACTGCGCCTTTTACCCAAGGACCACGAGGTAGAGGCGTTGGCTGAAGCGGCGTGTATTTATTCAAGGGTTGATTCACCACGCATGCTTGACAATTTTTGATCATTTTCTCTGTTGCATCGTCCATGCCGGGCCAGAAAAAAACGAGTTCCAAGAAATTGTTTGGTCTTTACAATTCCCTGATGCGTCTCGTGCGCTAGTGATAGAATTTGTTTTGATTGAGACTGTGGAACAACAATTCGATTCCCTCTAAGAATTACTCCTTCAAAAATAGACAATTCGTCCTTTATGCGGCTATACGGTTCAAGATCAGTACCGCGTGACCATTTTCCAGTTTGAATTTGGGTAAGTAATTTGGACAGCGTGACGTCTTTGCTAGTTTCGCATCTCATGTCAGAAAGAGTGACCGCTTGAAGATGTGACATATTTGACATGTAAACAAATCGTACATAATTTTCGCAAACGAAACCGGTATCTGAACAATCATTTTGCTAGAATGGCAATCGCGACAGCGAATCTGCTGTATTAGCTGTACTCTACTGATTTAACCCCCAAGCTAAACGCTGGATACGAGGAGGCAAAACTTTGCTTGGATCAAACATAGAAGAAAGAGGCTTTTTGTCGGTCAACAAAGTAAACTTAATGCCAAACAAATAATTGTGTAGACGTTCGACAGCCCATACGCAACCTAACGCTTCGCGTTCAATTTGTGAATACCTCCGTTCCGTCGATGTGAGTGATCGACTAATGTAGGCGATCGGTTTACGCTCACCGTTGACTTGCATTGGTCTTGCAATAAAATTTCACCTAAACCAGCTGGATTGGCGTCTGTGATTACCTAAGTCGGGGCATTTAAGCTAAAACAAGCCAAAACTGGTGCGTCTGACACCGCTTCTTTCAAGGCTTTGAATGCCTTTGCTTGTTCTTTTTCCCAGGCCTTTTTCTGCCTCTTACGAGTAAGCTTTCTAAGCGGTTCAACTATGTTGGCATAACTTGGTAATCAATACACTACAGTCAGCTAGCAGTATTTCATCACAAAAACAACACATTAAAAACTATTTTTAGGAAGCGCCATCTGAACATGGACGTACCTAAAAATTTTCTTTTCCCTAAAATTGATTTCAAAAGAGACATTATTCGCGCCAAAATTTGATTCCCGTATGGTAAACGCTTATTGGCTAATAACATGACAGGTCAAGCAGACGTTAGACGCTAGACGTTAGACTGCTTGTTAAATAAATGTATCAGGCGTTACTTTTTTCCCTCTCGAGCCAAAGAAGCAAAGAAGCAAAAAAAAAAAAAAGATCGCGCCTGATCTCAGGTTAGGGCAACACACAAGCAAATATCACGAAGAGAGAGTTCGAGACAAGTTCTTGACGTCAAGAATTCCTTTCTTAAAAGATGGTAAAAGTCAAAACAATGGTAGTCTTTACACTAGAGCCTAAATAAGCTAAGAAATATTTCAAGACAAGTAAATTTTCATAACTTCAACTAAAATACAGCTTCACACACAACCGATTCTTTATTGCTTCAGGTTATTTTCCCACGCAACAAAATCAAGATTGATTGACATGTCTCGCCTTTCTCAAAGCTCAAGAAACCGCAAAACCGCAAGTCAGCTAAGTCGGTCATAAGGATGGTTTTCAAGTCGCTTGAAACTTTCTTGAATCGTTTCAACTTTCCGACTTTAATGAGATGCAAAGCAAAGTTACTTGATATTTTACTTATGTCTTCACACACGAATTTTTGGTTAAGTAATACTTAGCGGCTCTTAAGTCTTACTTGAAAGCCTAGTGTAAAGACAACCAATGACATATATATCAACAACTTAAGTTATATTTTATAGAATAACAATAGTTTTACTTTTTCAAGGTTCAATATCATTATTTTTTATTACTCTTATTTTACATGTTTTGGCGTGAAACTAATACGCGATAAACAGCTTTATTCAAGTTGAGGACCAGACCATTATAAGACCGGATTAACCTTCCTTCACACAAAAACAGATCGGAAGTTCTAAAAATGGAGTTTTCAAACCATTTTTGGTAAGGAACTTGCGTCTTATAGAGTTATTTCTAATAAATGTATTTTCTCGCGTTAAGGAATGCACATTGCTTCAGTGCTTTGCATACGGATGTGTTGGTATTTGTCGCGTGATTTATTTTGACAGTGTGCGTGATTATTTGTTGTCAGGTATATAAGGTGTTCTTTGCAGATTCAAGGTCACTTGACGGCATCTCTCGCTACCGTTCTCTAAATTATGGATGAAACGGGCACTGATTTTTCTCAATCGAACATCGCTGGTCCTGCGATCGGTCAAGCGAGCGACCTTTCGGGCGAGGAAACGGTGGGATTTATTTCCCGTCTCCTGGATTCAAAGTTGGATAAGAAATTTGCTGATTTTAAGCGTGCTCTTGAGCAGAAGGGGCTTTCGACTAACTCTCAAATCAAGAAGTTGAAGACTGAAGCGAGGGCTTCCGGTAGCTTCCAGTTTAAAGGTAACAAGCTACAGTTTGAGTTAAATTCGAGCTTGTTAGACTCTATAAACATTGCTTTCGATCACCTCCACGAGGGAGACTTGTCAGGTGTTAACAAGGAATTTGAGAACGTCAAAGTGTCACTGAACAAGCGAAACAAAGTTATACGTTTTGCAGACAAGAGTCCCGCTGGTTGGGCGGCGGTGGAAGAGTATGAATCTGACGAATTGGCCGACGATTCGGAAGACGAGAAGAAACTGCGATCTGCCGAAAGAAGGGCGCTCTCCAAGATTCGCCTGCGTAAACAGTCTCGAAGTTCTGGTCAGACCCGCAAATTTCAGCAGGACCGTGATGGCTCTCTGGGCGCCGGAGGTTCTTCAAATAGCTCTACCTCTCAGCCTTTTCGCCACCAGCCATTTACTCAACAGTCCTTTCGGCCGTATCGGAGTTCTCGAACACCACAGCCTTCCGACAAATGCTTCGCCTGCGGGCAGTTTGGGCACTGGGCAAACTCGCCTTTCTGTCCTAGCTACAGCCACTCGTACGGCAACAGGCCCTTGCCAGCTACCTCAACCACTACCGTTAACAAATAAAGGAACTCTAGAAAGACTTGGAACAGATGAGTATCGTAATGTTGTAGATCCGTTTAGTAGTTTTGTCGGAATTGAAGAAACAG
>CALNXI010000749.1:77804-82804 GCA_942486025.1 Porites evermanni
TACTACTTATTGTGCCATTCCTATTCTTTCTCCGCCGGCTTCTATGGAATAATGGTGACCGTCGTGAGTATTTTCATCTTTTTTAATTATAAGGTATCACGAGTCGGCTAATGATCAGGTTTACGACAAGGAAAAATCTATGATCTTAATACCGCTGTTGCATTATATGGAACGTTATTGCATTCAGTTATGTATAGATGGTTAGTGTATTGAACACATTAGCATTTATATAGCTGGTTCAATAAAGATTGCTTTGAGCATTAGGAATAGCCCACGTTCGAAATATTAAAATTCTAACATGACTCCGAGGCTTTCTGGTCATTTTTCTATATTTTGTTTGATCTTCTTAGTGCTCGAGTCTCTTCCTGGAATTGCTAGACAATAAGGTCGTGATAAATTTGCAATATGGCCCTGAGGCCTCGGAGTCATGTTAGAATTTTAATATATTGAACATGTGCTATTGGGCATTGGGAAGCTACTGTTTGGTGTTTACTCAAGAAAATCATTGCATTGTTCTATATGCCCAAATACCAATGACCAAAGCAACCTTTCTTGATTTAGCTGTATATAGCCCATCCTCGGAGACCCAGGGGCAGTCAGTCGGGTCGAGATAAAAGGCACGAAGAAAGTTTTTTGATGTATATAGCCTCAGGATTACATTTAGTGGTGCAAACGAACCCCAGTGAGCAAACTTCGCATAAACCAGTAGAGAATCAGCCTTTTTCCGATCCGGCCTGGTTTGACTGACATTTTGCCTCATGCAAGGGAATCCAAGACAGTCTTGGATTCTGGATTCCATGCCGTGGATTCCGGATTCTAGGTACTCGATTCCAATCCTTAGTAGGATTCCGGATTCTTTGAGCTGTATTCTGGATTCCAAAGCCCAGGATACCGGATTCCACAGCAAAAATTGCACGGATTCCGGAATCCGGATTCAGAAATCCGGATTCCTTTACATGGGTTGAGACAATATTGTCAATGCAACAAGTGGTACTTACAATGCACTGAGAGTGACCCCGCCTCCGAAGTCGCAGGACCAATGCTGTTGTTTGCCACACATCTGTATTGCCCCCCATCTGACCGATGAACATTCTGTATTTCTAAAGAGTGAACTTTTCCTGAGTTTGATTGGCTTAGATCTGGATCCGCTGTGATGTTAAGAGTCACGTTATCTTTTGTCCAGTCAATGCTGGGTTCAGGGTTTCCATCTACAGTGCAGTTAAAGATAGCGGTCTCTCCCTCTATTTTTACAGTATTGACAGGATGTTTGGTGAACCCAGGCGTATCTGAAAGGGAAAAAGTAAAAGACTAGTAGCTACCCAGGACGACTTTTTTGATTAAAAGAAAGCCTGTGGATTTGAATTTAGTCAATGGCACAAACTTTTCAGATATTTTTTTCCCGGAAAAAAAGTATAGTCTTTGTTGCATTTCGTGGATGCGTAAGGAACTCAGGCTGATCGACTGTAATTAGAAGGCGATGCGATCAAAGTAGGAAATAAGGGGAAATACCAAACGCTAAATGAATCTTAAATGGCATTATATTATATTAACAATAATTAGGTACTAATTATAATAAGTAATCTTACATTTTACATTTAGTGTAGCAGAATCGGACGGAACTGTCCTCACATTGTTTGTTGCCTCAGAGACATATTGCCCACTGTCTTCTCTGGTCACATTCGTTATAGTGAGTTGTTTGCCGTCTGATGACAAACTGATTCTTGAACCCGTCGTTAAAACAGAACCGTTTTTGTTCCATCGGAATGTAGGTGCAGGATTTCCAGTTGCATTACAAGTGAAAGTAACGTTATCCCCTTCTGTCTTTGTCTCATTTTGTGGATGCTCAGAAAACTCAGGTTGATCTGTGATAAACAAAGATATATACAAAACAATAGTGAAGTAAACGTTTTATTTATACTACGGAAGAAAGAGCAAACACGCGAAAGGAGAAGGAGCTCCTATGCTTGTCCCTGATAGCTGGTTAGTAACCTCAGTAGCTGTGAAACCGAACCCTCATGAGCAAAATTCGAATAAACTAATAGAGAATCAGCCTTTTTCCGTTCCGGCCTGGTTTGATTGACATAACTGTCGATGCAGCAAGTCACCTGGCCTATTATGTGAACAGCTTCAAATACAAAGTGGTACTTACAATGCACTGAGAGTGTTCCGGCCAACGAAGTTGCAGAACCGATACTGTTATTGTTTGCCACGCATCTGTATTGCCCTTTATCGGACCGATGAACATTCTGTATTGTTAAAAAGTGAACGTTTTCTGTGTTTGATTGGCTTAGATCTGGATCCGCTGTGATGTTAAGCGCCAAATTATCTTTTGTCCAGTGAATGCTGGGTTCAGGGTTTCCATGTACTGTGCAGTTAAAGATAGTAGTCTTTCCCTCTATTTTCACGGTACTGACAGGATGTTTGGTGAACCCAGGCGCATCTGGAAGGGGAAAAGTACAAGACTACTACTCAGGACGAGATTTCTAAGTAGAATGTTCAGAACTACTTTTTTGATAAATAGAAAGCCTTTGGATGTGATTTCAGTCAATGGCGCAAACTTTGTAGACATATTTTTACCGGACAAAAACTGTTCCATGCCTTTACCGAAAGCATTTTATTCATTTCTAATATGTAAAGAAAATCCTGTTATGCAAAATCCCTGAGTTGGAATGGTCTTAAGCTGATGCTACACAAGACGATTCGCAACGACGATTTTGAGCGCATCACATTGTAGCAATTAATGTTGGAACAATGTTGCAATTATTCGAAACAATGTCGCAACAATGTTGTAATGCTGCTTTGCGGGTTTGCCCCTGCTTGGTTTAAAAAATACAACGGTTTTGCATGAAACGCCTCTCCCCTTGCTGCTGGCTGTTTGCGTTTTTTTCCCTCTAGTTTGCGTTGTGATCCTAGTAAACAGTTCAGTTCAGTTCAGTTTATTGTTTTGCCATAATAATGTACCAAGAAGCAAGAAAATCTAATTGTTAAGAAAGCAAAAGGCGAGGAAGCCCAAGGGAAGCCACTGGGCTGAGAAGGAATGGGCTCCCTCAGTAAAATTATTAAATTATTATTAGCAAAATTTTAAAGAATTATAGCTGCAAAGATCAATGACAGAGACTGAGTAAATCTTAAAACATGTTAGATGATCGTATTAATCACAATTAGGCTAAAAAAAGCGAAAGGAAAAAAAAATACCTGAGAAAAAAATGAAAAAGAAAAGCACAGGTAAAGAAAAGTATCCTTACATTGTATATTTAATGTGGAAGAGTTGGATTGAACTTTGTTAACATCATTCGTAGCCAGACAGATGTATTCTCCGCTGTCTCCTCTGCTCACATTCGTTATGGTTAACTGCTTTTTATCTGCGTTAAAAGTGATTCTTGAAGTCGCATTCACAACAGAACCGTCTTTCGTCCATGAGAATGTGGGTGTTGGATTTCCGTCTGCATCACAGGTAAAAGTCACATTTTCCCCTTCCTTGTTTGTCTGATTTCGTGGATTCGTAAGGAACTCAGGCTGATCTGTAATTAGAAGGCAATGCGATTAAAGTAGAAAATATGGGAAAATACCAAACGCTAGATGAATCTTTAATAGTCTTATAATGACTTTTGATTGCCTCATGGCGCAGATCACTTTAGCTCTTAGGATATAATATATATATATATATATATATATATATATATATATATATATAATTAATGAATAAAAAGCATCCAGGCTTTAGGTATACGAAAGTGTGAGGATTTCATCATTTAAAGTAAATGAAAGATTTGGGAAATCTGTCTTCGAGTTCCAAGAAAGGACCTGAAAGGGCTAACAGGCTAATTTTAAGGCTTGAAAGACAAGGAAACTTTCTGGTTTAGGGAATTATTCATCTTTTAATAGGACCTCGTGTTGCTTTGTTTGCTTTCTTTATAGGATATACATGTAATATATATATATATTTAGCCACGCCTAAAAGTGGAGCTCCCGATTTCATTACAGTAAATGTAATGATAATGATAGTAATGATGATGATAACCCTGCATTGTCCAATGTCGCGTATGATTGTTTACAAACATTCCCACATTCTCTACCCTTCAGAACGATATAGAAATGTTTTTACCACCATCCTAACAATTTAAGCGATATTTTTGTCAGAGCCCAATTACCTGAGACTGATAACTGTAACAATGCCCGGGCCACTCCCGGTTCTTTTTGGTGCAACAGCAGTAAATGCACCACATGCCCCTATGTTGACCACTGTTTACATCGAAACCGCAGTTTCAGAACATTTTCTCAGCAACAGTCACTCTGTTTCCCATATGTTACTTATCACAATTGATATACTTTGATATGAACGCGATTGTCTTAGGAAAGCACGCGAGTTGCCCCTCATTCATAAAGTCAAAACCATTGAGTCTCTGAGAATTAAAAAAAACGTGACGAACTAGTCATTATGTAATCCTTACCATATATTCATGTTTTTTCCTAATAAACCTGATGAAGACTGGTATTGACTAGTCGTATTAAATATTGTATACCTTAGCCTTTTTCACATTGTTTCATCAGTCTTTGCAGAAGTCTTTTTTACTTTAATTGTATGAAAGAAATATTCAGCGTCAATTCCTAGCACGCGAATGGCAAAAGAAAGTACAGTTGTAAAAAAAAAAAAAAAAAATTCCCTGAGCTGGGCCGAGTCAAAGGAGGCGGGAACAGAGGCGGGTCACGGGCGTGGTAAATCAGTGTCCGTCGATTGGCTCACAAAATTGAGCCCGGGTCTACCGGTGTCGATCGCCTGAGATTAAAGGTAAGCCACCAACTTTCTATAACCGAAGTCACGTATGTTTGCCAATATATATTTACGGGTTTTCAAAGGGCGCAGGACCACTTCTAAAGACAAAAGAAAAAAACTAGATGAGAATGTGTTCATGACTTATTTTGAAGATCGTAGGGAACAAAGAGAGACAACTTACATCTACAGAACCTTGGAATGATTCGATGTATGAAGATCAGTACCC
>CALNXI010000749.1:88391-103594 GCA_942486025.1 Porites evermanni
GGTTTTTATGTATAGGGCTGGTTTAGTTTGTTCGCATAAGGAGATTGTTAAGGAAATTAATAAAATCATTTTTAATTTTATTCGGAAAGGAAAAGATAAAGTGAAACGCTCAGCGTTAATAAGTGATGTTGAAAACGGAGGTCTAAGAGCACCACATTTGGAGTCAATTATTAAAGCACAGCGAATTATGTGTTGCACAAAATTCGCCAATTTTCAGCAAAGCAGTTGGAAAATAATTCTTTCACATTATCTAAGACAGGTCGGAGGTAGACTACTTTTAAGCTGTAATTTCAGCGTTAAGAAACTTCCAGTCACCTTACTCAAATTTTATGTAGAATGTTTACAAACCTTCTCTGAACACTCCGCATCTGTAAGGGAACAGATCCTTAATTTAAGTAACTCTTCCAGATCTAGCACAGTTATATGGAACAACAGACACATTCTGATCGACGGAAAATTGGTGTTCTATCAAAGCCTTTTTGACAAAGGAATAATCACGCTAGAAAATTTTGTGACCGACGCAAATGTTTTACTAATCAAGCAGAATCCAAATGGGTTACCTTTCACACCCCTTGAATGGTTTCACTCAATTCAAATTTTTGAGGCCCTACCAACTCAATGGCGAAAATCCTTGACATCTTGCGGACCCAAAAGTGGTAAAACCTTTTTTTTGCATGATCAAATTAAACTCTATCTTAAAAACCAAGCCGTACAGATCGAGAGCGTCCTTTCCAAGAATGTTTATTCTGAAATTAGAGCAGGATATGAAACCAGACCAACTGCACAAGCGAGATTTGAAGAACAGTTTCCTTATATATGCCTTGATTGGCACGATATTTATAAATTGCCTTTTAATGTTCTCATAGACACCAAATCCAGAGAATTCCAGTATAGAATTTTAAACAGGTACTTGACAACATTCTTCATAAAATTGGTCTAGCATATTCACCATCATGTACTTTTTGTAAACAAGAGAGCGAATCCCTTGAGCATTTGTTAATTATATGTTCCTGTACTAAGAGCTTCTGGTCGGACTTTATTACTTGGAGCAATCAATTAAACATATCCTTAAGAGACCTTTCAGACAGCGATATACTTTTTGGTTTTTGGCGAAGGAAAGAAGACTACTTGTTTATCAATCACATATTAGTCTTAGCTAAGCAACATATTTATGATTGTCGTAACAAATGTACTTATCCTTCCTTTCAAGTTTTTTTAAATAAAGTCAGTTATGTTCATCAGTAAGAAAAGAAACTTATGAATTCAAATAACAAAGTTGCCGATCAGGAACGTAAATGGGAAAAGTTTCAGCTATTCTGCCGTGGTAGTGAGAATAAGAATGCAAAAAAAAAACTTATATCCTATTTTATAGTAGTAATTGTACCTAAACAGTCTTTGTGTCAGCCATTATTTATGTATAGTAGGAAGTGTATTTTGTGTACTTGTAGTAGTATTTTATTGGTATAGATGTAATAGTGCCTGTGCAAAAAATAAGGGAAAAAAAATTGTCTTCTTGCTGACTTGACCCTGCTGGTGGAGTTGGTGGTAGATCGACTCCAACAACTTCACGCAATCTTTTCTCTTGTTCTGATATTCGTCTTTGGTTTCGCCACTGTCTTTTTCTCCTGTCATCCTCTGTTTCCACTTCGCCAGGCTTTGCAAACTCATAGTCCACAGCAACTGCCCTTGCTCTTGCAATTAGGCGGTCGTCTTCCAAGTGGCTACTACTACTGATATTTACTTCTGCAAGAGGATGTTCCTTGCGAGTTGCTTCGTCCTTCAATTGGGGCATTTCCTACTACAGGGGGTGTCCCTTTCCATCTCTTTTCCTTGTGAATGAATTATCTTTATTTACAAACTACACAATATAAGCTAATTGGCACTAGTGGACTCTCTTTTTAGCATGCCTGAGGAATAAGTGAAGTTGTTTTGGGTATTCAGTTACAGGAGAAGCATTAATAGAATCATGACTCTTGGGCTAGTAGATGCATGCTACAGCCTGCCTACCTAATGGTGCTTGTGTTACTGATTTCAGAACCTGATTTCAAAAAGGAAATACTCAATATTTACACTTTCCAAACCTTAGATAAAAGAACGAGGCTTGAAAATCGTTTTCTGAGTGGTGATAACTACTGACTGAGTTTCATAAATCAGTCACCAGTCTTGCGATGTAATGTATAGATCTTGACTATCACACGCTTTACCAACATTTACCTCATTTTCCAAAGAAAACGTCTACAAATTGTACTTGTAGAAAGGACCTTCATGCTGTGCTACAACTATTATGAACCTTAGTCAATTCTCACCATGGAGCTATCCTAAAGTGGCTGTACTTTTCTCCGCATGTCCGCTCCCTTATTTGCAAGAATCTTATACAGGCATTTGTTTTCACGATTCACTACAGATATTGTTATCGCTTGTTTCCCCTTCTCTTGTTCATTTATATTCAACAAAATACTTAACCCCCATTCACACCAAAGCTTAAACAAAGTTGTTTATTAAAACACAGTTAAAAATTGTTTGCTTTATAATAGCTGCTTACTAAGTTTCTTGCAAATTACCAGAATGGTTGAAGGTCATTATTTTGAATCCTGTGTGAGAATCTGAGTTCCAATTTTCTGTGTCTGTTTTTCATTTTAATACATGTTTAGTTGGTGTGAACGGGGCATAAGTGTTTGCAATGTATAAGTAGTCATTCGCCTTTGAGTACAATTTGTGTTTTTCAAAAAGTATCAAAACTGTATGAGCCCTTTAAAGGGTGAATGCAATTCAGTGTTTCAGCCAGAGCGCGCCATTGCGTGAATCCCGCAAAAGATCGAGGGATGGCCCCCACAAAAAGCGTTCAAAAGCCATTATGGCCCTTTCCTTTTTTAATTGCCTGGGTTTAAAATGGTCTCTGTTACTTTAACTACAATAATTTTCCAATTAAACAGAATTTTTAATCTAAAGAATAACGACTCCGTACCTTTGTACACAACATGAAATCTTGAGTTTACCTGATTTAACGTGAGTGGTCTGGAGACCACTAAGCCTCGACTTAGCTTTTGTAATATTGCAGAAGCTCATGGGTATCCATCATGGCGTCTCGAAACAGGGATAAGCCTGACAAATGCATCTTCGAGGTCTATCAAAAGTTTTTTCTCAGAAGTAACGAAAAAGTGGATGGAGACGAAGCAGTTCAGAATAAGCGAATGAAAGCAGATCTTGACGGTGAAATGGAAAATAAGATGAAAAAAATTACTTACTATTTTTATTGCGTACATTCTGATTGTACTGTTTGCTTTATTACCGAAGATTTCCTCTATTGTGTATAAAAAGGGACGCTCCATGTCAGCTTCAAATAAACTGACATTTTGATTTCCTTAACTTTCCAAAGTGCTTCTTCTCTTTTGCATATTAGAGAGATACTGGTACATTGGCCCCTTCTTGAAATATCTGGCCCCCAAAAATGGGTTGTAGGGGCCACTTTGGCCCTCAAGCACAATTTTCTGGCTGGAACACTGCAATTTGAGCTTTTTGAAAAACATATGAGTGCAAATAAATTGCACATTGAGTGAGAAAAGTCATATGATTACTTTTTAATAATATACATGAAATAATTTACAAGTACTTTCATGCCTTTATGTGCTTTAATTGAGCAACAGGCTATACTCAGCTGTTTGGCTTTAGCATCTCAAAATCAACGAACTGAATTGTTTGTCCCTAGTTATGGACAGGTGTATCCTTTTTCTTCCAATGCCTGTTCATAGCTGTCATAATAATTTTCAGACCATTTTGGGCTCAAAGTACGTAGCCCACTTGTTTGTTTTTATTATTCATGAGTCTCAGTGTAGAAGGACTCGACCAAGCAGTTTGTTGGGGTCGGCATGCTAGAAACTCTCAAGTTACTCTGAAAATCCTTCCTCTTTGTACAATACTCACATCAAATCAATATATAGTCCTCTTTACAAGGTTTTGGTTTGGTTTTTGTTCTCAATTGTTCTATAGTATTTTGTCGTAACAGAACTAAATTTTGCTTTGTATGCCAGCTATTTTTCCACTCGCAAACTTCATGTTACCTGCCTGGCTTCCCATGAGGTGACCAGCAGATTGTGGCACCTGATTGGTTCTGATATATTTCTATTGTTTATTAGCTAATCACAATTTTTCATTCTCTGAGAAAAATTTTTTTTTATTCTTTAGCATAATTTTTCCTCATTTTTGCACTGTGTTTACTAAAATTTGCACTGCTCTAAGCCAATCAGTTTCAAGACTTTTTTCCATGTATATTATTATCTTTCATAATAAACATCATCTTCTGTAATCAATTATTTCAGTACCTGCTGAATGACTTAATAATTACTCTTGTTCACCTAGCAGACAGCATTCTATTTTACCTTCAACTTGGAGGACCTCACTTTCATGTTCGTCCAAGGCTAATAAGATAAGATTTTAAAAATCTTTAGTTTATAATAAAAAGTGGAACCTCGCCTTACGACCACCCCGTTTATAAGACCACCTCGTTATTAAGGCCATATTCTTTCAAACCAAACGTAAAAACCATTGAGTCATTTTATTCTTTTGAAGACCCCGTTAATGCGACCACCTCGTTATTACGACCATGATTTTATGGCCCAACGGTGGTCGCATTAACGGGGTTCCACTGTAATTAGTCTATTGACTCAGAGCTCATTTGGGCTCGAGGAATAATTATTATTCCTCAAGCCCAAATGGGCTCTGAGTCAATAGACTCATCTGACTTTGACTCATCTGAATCTCAATCAGAGGCCATGGGGGCGAGAGGAATAATTGTTTTAGTAAAATCCAACTAGTTGGTCAAAAATATTAAGACAAACAACTTTTAGCTAGTTAAAGCTAGACGTAAATCCTTTTTCGCCACCAAAAATCCAGAGCTTTTCGCTACTAGTGGGCTATAACATATAGCCTAGCAGTAGCTCAACCAATCACAATGCTGCAATTATAATAGACCACTAGCTGGATTTTACTCATCAATAATATGTTCATCATGAAATTCAATATTTCCCTGTCTCACAATAGTGAATACACACACCTTATTCAATGGTACGGAGATTGTGCGAGTTGCGTAGTATGTTTTCTGAGCCCCACAGGGGCGAGAAAAAATATGAGCAATGAGCAAAATGTCTGCTCGTATTATATGCTAAACCATCAAATAAGAGGTGTACTATTCCACTACAAAAGAAAAATTGTTATTTTGCAATAGGCCTCTATTTTTTTGGAAAGAGTATTAAAAAACATCCCGATTCCTTCTGTGAGAATGACAATAACAATGAGGTAAATGTTTGTGCATATTATATCAGGGTGTTCAGCAGCATGGTTGCTCAAAAAAATAGGAAAATTGGAAACTCAGGATTGAGAAAATAGGAAGAATAGGAAACTTTGCATTGAAAAATAGGAGAAAAATGGGAAAATCAAAAGTACTTTTGTCGACAAAGATAGCTTCCGTGCACCCCATAAGGGTTACTATAAAGGCTAACAGTCCTCAGATTCTATGTTGAATTTGTTCACAGGATTTAGATCGACTTTCCCGGCTAAGAAGGAGTGAAAATGATCAGTAACGTTTATTTTATTGGCTCAGTTACGCTGTATTAAATCAGAATGATATGATTGACTACAGGTCGAGCGTGGTTCTATAATCAAAGGTGATCATATGGAAATTCCCTTCAAGTTGACGGCAAATCTTTCAAAAGCTTTGAAGGGTGAAATTTCTTAGGATATAAATTTCTTACGATTGAGTTGTCATGGAAAGATATAGAAAAAAAGTCCTATGCAAAGCTTTCCTTCCATTAATCTGCAATCGGTGCCTGGTTGAGAATATGCTTGTTTGAGTCAAAAGACTGCGTAATTTTAAGTACAGAACCAGGCTCTTCGCGTTGTATGCAAATTGACACTGATCTATTTGGTACCAGATTCTAAGTGTGTCATGGTTAAGTTTTAAGAAGAACATAACACTCTGCTTAGCTATGACTGTAAGACCGATTTTGCAACCAAAATATTGGATCCTTTACCAGTTGCTTAGGTATAGCTGTTAACAAGGGCTCACCAAGAGAGCTAGTGCCGCGCGTAAACAAAACTTTAGTCTGTTCTTTTCATGTAGCATCCAGAATCAGCTAGTGATTGGTTTTTTAAACAAGAAGCTGATTGGATAAATAATAAAATAATGAAGAGCAGAGTGCATGATTGTCTCATTTCGGGACTTGTACTTATTTCGATTTTTCTATTCTAGCCAGAATTGCCTCAATTTTTGTAAGCGACCTTTGATTCAGTAGAGAAACATTGCCCTGTATTTTTTTTTCGCCATTTCCCCCTAACTTTTCGAGAAATAACGTATGCAAAACATTGCGTCGGCGTTCTTTAGTTCGAAAAGGAGACAAAAAGATTGGACGAGTTCTTTGTTTTCTTTGTTTCGCAAAATCTGGCCTGTGTTGTGAGAGGACAATTTGATCCTGGTTTTAGTTTCAAAGATGAACATAAAAGCGAGCAAGACTTCAAATCAAATTTAACATGTACAAATACTGAAATGCAGTTTCAGTGGGCTATGCAAAATATTTAACAATTATTCCTCGAGCCCAAATGGGCTCTGAGTCAATAGCAGCCGAATGGACTATGGACTCAGAAGCCATGAGGGCAAGAGGAATAATTGTTTTAGTAAAATAATCGAACTAGTTGGTCAAAAATATCGAGAATAAAAAAATTTTACCTAGCTAAAGCTAGAATTTAATCCTTTTTTGCCGCCATAAAGATGCCGCCATAAAGCCCGCACTTTTCGCTACTAGTGGGCTATCACAAATAGCCTAGTAGTAGCTCAACCAATCAGAACGCAGCACTGATAATAGACCACTATAGTTGGATTTTACTCATACATTACATGCAGGTGCACGAGAAAATTATACAAAAAGTAACAAAAATAAAATGTTAACAGAACTCTAATAGGCAATAGAGGTCATGGAAAGAACAAACGTAACTGTCATTTTTACTAATATTAGAACATCAAAGTCAACATGCTACTTGCTTTATGATAAATTTCACTCAAAAACACATACAACTATAATTCCATTTTCAATTTTGTAACAAATTTTGGCTTCACCAGCTAAAAAATAGGAAAAATAGGAGGTTTTAGTTTACATAAGCTTACAGGAGTGACAAACAACTGTCACAAGAGGAGTTCACATTAATTCATTCAGCGATTCATTGCACGGTCGGATATATAGGACGGAAAAAATAACAATGCTGAAACTTTTCGATGGAATTACATAACTTGCACATTTAAGATTACCTTACTTTCAACATCAGAAAGTACGAAATAAATCGAGGAGCACTTAAAGCTTTTACTCTATCTCATTCAAGTAAAATTACATTTCAACGCTGCGTGACAACAATTGACTTGTGGTTGGTCCTGATGCAATCACGACTAGGTTATTGAGTAAACAAACAAAGCTACAACTGACGTTCCACAGTAAGCTTTTTTGAAAAAAATAATTTCGCAAAAGCCACAACGCCTTGCATCCGATACATATTTACAGTAAGCTAACCTCGGCACAAAGGAAGCTTAAATTTGAAGATATCCACTTACCTTCTCCTTCCCGTTCGTCTTCGTTCAGTCGACGCCTTTTTTGCTTTGCTGCTTCTCGCTCCGTTCTTCGCCGCTCGTCGCTAATTCGGCGTCTATTTTCTCTTGTTCTCTCTCCTTCATTCTCCAGTTGCTCTTCAGTGAAATTTTGTCGCCTTTCCCTTTCTCTTTCTTCCTCTTTCCCTCGTCACTAAAATTTTGCCTCCTTTCCCTGTTTCTTTCTTGCTCCCTCTCGCGTTGCTCGTCAATAAAATTTTGCCCCCTTTCTTTTCTCTAGCTCTCTGCCGCTCTCGCTCTCGTTGAGCTTGGCTTGCTTGCCGCCTACTTTCTCGTTTTCTTTGCCTCTCTCTATCTCTATATTCCAAACTTGAGGACATAGTTGATAAAATATGTAGAAAATACGGATGTAAAAACAATTTCCGTCAACCGATACGAAAAATTTATTTTGGTTCAGAGTTGATTTCGCTGGGCTAAGTTGTTTTTACTTCACAAAACGCGGGTGGCCATTCGTTTTCGCGCTAAAACAAAACTTATTATACACACAGACTACGCAAAATTCATTGGTATGCCTGCGGTGCGGACGGACGGCAGGAGGTCGATGTACGGTCACCTGATTACCAAATTCTCTGGGATTAGCTATGGGGCTCCGCCCACGCACGCGCGAAGTGCGCGCGTGGAGCTCCGCTAACAACATAGGTAACCTCACTAAGGTACCAGAATTTTAAACAATATTAAAAATGTAAAAAAATATGAATCATCTATTTTATTAAAATTGCATATTAAAAAGGACACAACAGGTTTAAGAGTATTCTTAGCAATAATTAGGTAACAATTATAATAAATAATCTTACATTGTACATTTAGTGTAGCAGAATTGGACGGAACTGTCCTCACATTGTTTGTTGCCTCACAGACAATTGCCCACTGTCTTCTCTGGTCACATTCGTTATAGTGAGTTGTTTGCCGTCTGATGACAAACTGATTCTTGAACCCGTCGTTAAAACAGAACCGTTTTTGGTCCATCGGAATGTAGGTGCAGGATTTCCAGTTGCATTACAAGTGAAAGTAACGTTATCCCCTTCTACCTTTGTCTTATTTCGTCGATGCATAGAAAAGTCAGGTTCACGTGTGATAAACAAAGATACAGAACAGTAGTGAAGTAAACGTTTTATTATAGGAGAGGGAGTCCCTTTGCTTGTCCCTTAAAGTTGGTTAGTGTATTGTACAAAGTAACAGTCATATATAGTGTATAACCTCAGTAGCGATGAAATCGATCCCTTATGAGCGAAATCAAATAAATTAATAGAGAATCGGCCTTTTTCTTTCTTTCCTTTTTCTTCTTCAATGCGTGGTAGCGCCTTAATGATTGCATACGCTTGTCAGCGAAAGAAATTTAAGCTGCATTCTGAAGACTTATCATAAATTTCTCGAATATAAAAAATGAGCTATTACATGTGAATGCTAAGCGCGCTGTGATTGGTCGTTGCCCATGATCTATTGTGGCACAGATACGTACATGAATGACGTCACGAAAAAAACATCAGTGGCACACCCGCCTGCGGCTCGCCGCATTTTGACGTCATCTGGGATCTATTACTGAACAGACGCACGGCAACATGGAATCAATTTGTTAAATATAATATGACGCGTGATGCAGCTCCCTGGCACAATATCTATTTTGATATATTAATGGAATGTGAACAAGGCCGCCAGAAGCCAGTTTCACCTTTTACCCAGCTGCGGTTGTGAACAATTAAATGACTGTAAGATCACACAAATGAAAAAGATAAAATCAGTAGGTAGTGGGGGACTGCAGCATTGCTTCTTTCCATAGTGGAACATGCAAAGTTCCGAAGTTCTACCAGAATGCACTTATATCAAAAGTGCTTTTAACCAAAACTTGAATGTTTAAACTGGAATTCAACAAGTCTCAGTAAAAACGCAACACACTTATCAGAACAATTCATTACTTCAGCATATCATACACAGAGCTAGCTGAGCTCCACTAACCTTCTCGAGAAAACGGAACAGCAATCAGTATAACAATAGTACTCTTTTAACACTCATTGTGAGCAGTGCTAATACTTTGTTTTCTTCACAAAAACATAGGAGTGTTGGGCTTGTAGCTAGCTAGAGGTTTTTATAAACGTATGTAACTAACTTGTAGGCGGCAAGGAAAGTGTTACGAAATGATACTTAAGCTTCGCCAAGAATGTGGATACTAGAACACCATAGCCGGTAACTCCAACGTACGTGAATACCTTCCGGGAACGTGACGAAAAATATTTCTCGATTTTTCTGCCTCTGCCACGATATGGGCCAGTGTCTCAAGTGCAACTATTACGTAAATCAATTTAAGCCTAGTTATCATCGTCAAATCTCAGTTCTTCTAGCGTATTAGCAAAGCTTGATCATAAACTGATCACAAAGAAAGAAATGCACTGGGAAGGAGAGGGAAAATTGCATTATTGAGCTTTAACCACTATAAATCGTTCCAAGGGCTATGCATGTTCGATATTGTCGCAACAGTTTTATAAACTTCCAAAAATAGTAAGGTTATCACTAAGAAAATGATGTTTTGTTCTCACTTTATAATTGTTTGTGACTACAATGGAATCAATGAAGGAAAACAGTTTAGCCTATCACTGTCCCTAAGTTTTTGTGGAGTACCGTGCATTGTTCAGACGATAGACGTAAACTTTTTATTCTTCGTTGGAAACTACTTTGTAGCACCACACTCGATAAAGCGCCCTCCTTTGAATGAGTGCCTAGTGTCTGGGCGTTTCTTGGAGGAAATGTAGCAACTGAAAATTTACATATATGATGTCGGTGATCAATATGTCAATACTGAGGCTATTGTAACATACATACAGCGTTTTTACCGATAAGTCACAATGACATTCCACACTTATCTCAAAATGGACTGACAACATAACAGCTCATGATCAAGATTAAGGCTCCGTTCGACTAGTTGATCGTTCTTATTTTTCTCATTACAGTCAGAGTTGGATTCTACTTGTCTGACATTTTGTATCAATTGGAATACCGCTTTCAAAGACATGATTTTCATTAAAACGCAATTCATACAATAGCATTATAAAAGCAAAATTAAGCAAACCCTCCGGCAAAATTAAAACACGACACTCTGAGATTGCTAAGTAATATAATATTCCTAAAACCAAAAAATAGATAAGCTGCGTCTTTTCCCACGTAGTTACGTAGTTATATAGGGCTACAATTTCGGACAAATTTCAGCATTTTTTCCAATCATCGAACAATACTTTCGTTCATTTAAATCCTCTCAAAGCGCTTCTTGCCACTAATGTTAGTGTCAGTTAGGTACTGGTCGCACGTGATGGGCCAAATATGACCGCACTACATCAGCTGTTTTATTTACCATGAAAGTAGATTTAAAGGCGTCAACAATGAATATTTACTCAGTGGAGAGATTGTCGTTGAAATAACTTTGCTCACCGTTTCCGGTTGAGGTTCAAGCTTTTGAAAACTCTCAGAACTAAGGGTGTGGGGTAAAACTGTTAACTTTTGGTTTGTCCATTTGAGTTTCAAACCCATTTCTAATGCGCAGATGAAATTTAAACAGGTTACGTCATAGGCCTGTTAGAACAGGATCAAAGATTGCTCACATCTTTACACGCACTAATAAAGCATAACCTTGAGTGAGTTTCTTCTGTTTTCGGCCTTATATTATCCAATTGACGATGAAACCGTTTTTCAACTTAACTGTGAACTTCTACATATTGTACGTAAAACCAAAAACACACCGATAAATTCTCTTCATACTTTACTTATTAGCCAGTGAGGTCGTGGAAGTCAAGAATGAATTGCTGTGAGAAATACATTTAAAATTCAACACATTCTTAACTTGCTAAACAGTGGCTGCTTTATTTATCGCTTAGTTTTATTACTTTCCATCATTTGTTTCGCATTTTTCGGGTTTCAAGAAGAGCTCGATCTGATCCTTTTTAAACGGAAATAAAATACACCCAAGAAGGAATGCGTACTGATTCCTTTATACTATAATCAGCGAATTTTAATCAATTTCGCTTTTTAAAAATTAGCTACCTTTCTAACGCCAGTCTTAGCTTTTTACCCGTGTTAACCTTTTCTGTGTTACAAAGACCACATAATATACGGGTTCTCTCGATAGACTAAACATTCCTATGGACTCCGGACGTTTTTTAAAAGAACCGTTAATCTTTGCAGCGCTCGAAGCAAATCAAATAACTTTACCCTATACTTCAGCTGATAATTTGTTATTGATTCATTTAAACTGGAAAAATATCGTTATCGTGAAAGAAATCGTAAATTTAGAGACTGGCATGCACTTGATTTGTCTCCCCGCTGGCTGTCATCTCAAAACATACATCAAAGCACGTACAAAATTCAGCTCACCTGAAGCCTTTATAAACGGTAAAGCGGTTAGTAAAAGCAGCAAACGCTTAAAGACCATCTTTTCATGCTAAAGGACCGATTTCGTCTCTCAAATGCCAAGAGGTTTTCAACAAATTATCATGATTGAAGAACGAAGACAAAAAGTGATTACTAATCACTTTTTTCGCTTTGTTTTTAAGACAGTGCATGAAATACATTTAATGCAAATTCGGATATTTTTGGCCACCAGTGATAAAAGGGGGTGCAAAAGAAGGTTCAAGAATAAATTAAAGAAAATTATGCAAACAGAAAACGTCATTTGTCAGTTCTTCCGGATCATCTATAGTACAAACTCTCAAGTAAGTTAAACAGGAGAGAACAGAGGACACACTGACCGGGTTTTCGATGGATTTTAACACTGATGATAGTATAGATTTACCATGTAGTATGCAGTTTGCGCAAGCTCAAAAGGGAAGCTTGAGTTTAAAAGATGGGAAAGGAGTTAAGAGCATTGAAACAGATCATAGACGAAAGAGTCATGCAAACTGTAATTTATAATGCTTTTATAAAATACAGGAACTGAGATAGTACGTGCGATCTGACTGGTCAAAAACCTATGCATATGGTTTATTATACCGGTAAACCCACAAAAAAAGGTATCCAGAACAAGAACCGTAAGCAAAACCGGCCATTGATCTGCAAACAACGATTTTAAAAAGGCTAAAAAACAGAACATGTTACTTACCCAGCCCCTCTTAAAATTAAAAAGCGTTGGTTTCCACATTTTATTACAGAGCGTCACAATTCGCTAATGTCAAAAGTTATAAAGTACAACGCTGGAAGGCAGTTTACATTTCACGACGATGCCAAATCTCAGAGAAAGACAGCAACTGTGTGAATTTCTGGTGTAGAAAGTCTCTAGGACAACTTAACCATGAGCCCACCAGCAACAAAAAGGATAGTTTTAGCATTCTTGATTTATTTTATGTCAAAATCAAATTCCTAAACGAAAGAAATTGTTCCAAAAAGGGATATCTGATCAAGTTATGGTACAAAATCGGCCACTGCAGATTGTAAACAAGCTTTAAACGATGATGAGAGATGTCAGAGTTTCGCGCTGTTTTTTTTTTTTCCAACATTTGCACACATTATTCGGTAATATCGATGCCATAACCTACTTCAAACCACCTGACTTCACAAATCGACAAATATTAACGCTAATATGTGGCTACGGCAAAGAAACCTTTAGGACGCACAGCGGCAAACGCGGCTACATTACAGATTGCCGTTTCAGGAATCACGTATTTCCGCAATCATTAGCGAGTGTTTATGTTTCGGAAACGCGTGTTACAAGACTAGCATGTTATTTGCAACCTCATGAGGTGAGAGACCAAAAACGTCATAAATATCATTGGCCAATAGCAGGCGCTGTTATATATCTGGATACAACCCGCTGAAATCATGCGTGATAGAAGTCACCTTTGTTCAAACAAAGGCTCAAAATACTTATAGTCCATCAGCCAGGGGGGTTGTATGGCTCACTTAAGGGGAACAAACAAAACATGTACAATCTAAATCTTTGAGTAAAAAGCATCACAAAAACGCAACAGTAGCTTTCACTTTGTAAATGAGAACGGTAGCTTTCACTTTGTAAATGGAATTTTATATTTGCCACCTTAACCCTTATTTTGGCCGCCATCTTGGATTTATAACCAACCCTTTATTCTCTCTTAATTTAAACCCACAATTTTTTTTAAGAAGATTTGATCTACTAGGTATCTGAGATATTAGCGGAGCCTCGGGGCGCGAAGCGCGCGCAGCGGAGTACCATGGGTAATAAAATTTGGTAAACTATCCATACGAGAAAATTTTGTTATGACCGGGCCCGGGCCCGTTTAGAAAAAAAAAAAAGAATATATAGTGGCTTACGGGAAGACAAAAGTCCTTAAGTCAGCCTGATTTTCCTTTCAGATCTTCCCTTAAACACAGACACAAAGAAATCGTAACCTGTAAATTGCTGCTACTAAGAGACCTACAATATAACAATTTTCTCAATTTAGGTTTGTTTGCGGGATATTTTTTTCTTAATCAGTTAGTCCCTCCCTCTCAAGGTGTCTGATGCCGAAGGCTCTTAGGGATGTGAAGATTTCTTTTTTTTTGGCTTAGAGCTGATGTTATTACTTTAACTTGATTGCTTTTATCATAAGTGTAGAAACGGAGGCTTTGATTTTAGCCCTGTTAAATATCATTTTAGCATTGTTAAGGTTAGTCATGATATGACATCACAGTGACCGTCATTTTGCTTTCAGAATTAACGTTTCAACTGATATCTTAATCATCTTAGTAAGAAAATTGCCGCTAACATTAATTAAACATTGAAAGTTCTTCATTTCACTTTAAAAACCCGTCTTGTGCTGAAATGGGCAATTTGACTTTTTATGAGGAAAAGGCCAATTTGAAACAAAGTGGTAACTTTCTTTAACCATTTGGTGAAGGCCTGCAAGTAGCGGAAAAAACGCATTTTACACCAATCCCTTTTCTTAGGACTGGTTTTCGGCTAATTAGCATGGCTAAAAGAATGGCTAAATATGAATTTTGCACGAAAAAAGGTAATGGATTCCGACTAATCGGACGTAATTAAACAGCTTTTTTGTTTTCCACGCATGCGCAGAAGCCAAAATTTTGACTTTTTTTACTTGCGAATCTATTTTGATCTTTCTCTCTCGCTCTCTTTTCGCTTTGCCTTTCTTCTTTATTAGCAGATTTTTGCCTGCCGTATCGTATTTTTTTGCATGGAATTGTGGCTGGCCAACTTTCTAGGAAAGGGACAAATTTAATCTTCAAAGAGTAGCAGGTAAACAGCGACACTGGCAGTGGATGTTTCTTCAAAATGTCACCTTTTTTGTGAGTGTGACGTTGTTAGGATTGAGTCAGAATATCCTAAACGCTGTTGCTTACCAATTTATTAACTTAAACTGAAAGCTAAATGGGTCTAGGAAGGAAAATATGCATGATCATGCATCGTTCCATATGGAGTGATAACGACCAAAGCAGTCGTCGAGGATTTATAAGGCAATCGAAATCACAATGCTAGAAGAACATGTTAAGAGCTATTGTAACATTTTCTACTGCAAATGAAACATACCTCTACCAAAAAGCACTAAGACACAAATAAGAGCAGATAACGTGCTCGGAAGGGGGGGGGGGGGGGGGGGGGGGGGGG
>CALNXI010000749.1:118841-132043 GCA_942486025.1 Porites evermanni
ACATCGTTTAAGGACCAATTTAAACCTGGGAAGTGAAAAAAATCATTGAAGGTGAAAAACTTTGAAGTGGTAAACTCGGCAATATGCTCTATTTTTACTCTTCTCCACTGCAAAAAATTGGCCGCCGGGCGCTGAAGCGATTTTCGTCCCGAAAAATCTTGTTTTGAAATATTTCCAAAAACTAATGCCGTTTCAATTACTTTTGGACCAATATATATTCATGGGCAAAGTTTAAAGGAAATTAATTTTCCGACGCGAAACGCAGTGGACCGGTTTTAGGGAGACTCTCTCTTAAAACTTTACATTGGTTGTTACGATGCGAAGTCGTATCGACAAATGTTTGCTTGATTGTCACTCTTTGTGGCTCTTTTTTACGAAGCCCGATAGAAATATAGTTGGTAAATTATTTTTAAGAAGTTGAGCAAGCAGATTTCACTGAAATGGTTGAGACTGGGGGTTTCCTGATCACCTACTTTTTTGTTGCAGTCATAGGCATAATTCTCATTCGACATCATAAAACAACCGTATATTTCATTACGATTGCCATTTTTAATGCATACGCGATCTAACGCATATTTTTAAACTTGTGTCCTAATGAAACTCATGCACCGATCAATTCGAAACTTCAAATTCCCCCGGCAGACATAGAGCATTTGACCATTGATTAGTGCCATGGGAGTGGGGAATTTGACAGGTAAAGGTTTCTAATTTGAATTTTTTGTCTTGGTAAGCTGAGGAATTTGAACAATACATTATTATATTGAGCACTCTTTGTACCACATAGAGCCGGTAATTCAGATGAGACAAATACTTTGTCACCATAGTTAGCATGAAAAATTTTCTTACAATTCTTCCTGGGTTTGGTACTGCTATATATGGGCTATATAGGTATATGTGCCGCTGTGAAAGGTATGGTTTTCAAGTGGTTAAAAATACATAGTTCTCTGTCAGGGCATTTGACCACTACCTTTGCCTGATGGGACAGGCATTTCGGTAAATTTTGAATTTTCAAATTGATCTTTGCATTATAGAATGCACAATAAGCATAATTGAGCGTAGAAAACTTGCATTGAATGGAATTATTATATTGGTGCCTTTTATTTTTCTAAATTGAAGTTGTTGTGATTATTAAATTAGACTTCTCTTGATTCATTTCATGCCTTATTATGATATACATGGAACACCATTCGTGCATACCATACTTCATATATTCCTAATCTAAACTCTATATCTTTAAATATTAGAATCCAGCCGTGGATCTGGGATAAAATCTAACCGAGCTTGTAGGGTGGTCTAGGGGCATTTGATCATATATATATATCCGAATTTGTGCGTTATAAGTAATAAAATTATTATTAAAAATTATTAAATAAGTAATCTTCCCTGAGAAATTTTTTGAATTTTAATTCTCTAAACCTAAAGTCACCTTTCCTTGATTTCTGAGTCAATCAGACTGGATATTGGCCACATTGTAATTCGGCTTTCGTATCATATGAAGAATTATGGAGATCTCGGAGAGTGTTGCCTTAGCCTACGGCGTCAACGGATAACACCCTCCTCGATCTCCATAATTCGCCATAAGATACCCAGCCTCATTCATTAATAAATTGTTAATTATTTTTATCACTACAACTGATACTTCCAAAGTTATCAATGAAAGATTCTGATATTTATTCATTCATACTCTCTCAGTGTCAATAGCTGATTTATCTAAACTAATTTTAGTTATATTTCTGTGCAATTTTAGAGGCTACTTATACTTGATGAAGGATGCAAGGACACAAAAAAGATGAAACAATTGTTTTTGTTATGATTGTCTACTACATGTTCTCCATACGGTAAAACCTAAGGAATCTAGTTATCCTAGCCTTTTTTGGAAAGTGACAGTTTGCAGATTTTGTTTCAGGAACTCATTCTGCAGTGTCGGATCCAGACCTTCAGATAATCGGGGGGGGGGGGGGGGGTCTTAAATAAGTTTTTTTAGCACTTCGGGCCTAAGTTTGGTCTTAAGCTAAGGGGGACCAGGCCCCTCCCTTGGTTTCGCCACTGTTCTGTACTTGATAGTGCAGTACTTGAATTATATGTTCATTGACAATAGTTTTGTGCCTACTGCTCCTTTAGGGGTTGATTTTATATATTTTACTTAACGATCATTAAAAAGCAGAACTGACACATGAGAAGTGAACCCTGTTAGATTTTCATTGGTTCTTTTACTTGGCTAGTTGGGGTTGACTTTGGGTTGTATAAGAGAGGATACTGTATAGTTTTTTGGTATAACTCTAATATTACTGTAAATTCTGATTTTTCAATATTCTATCCACCTGTAGTCTACAGACTGCAGGGTTTTCATTAACTAAAGAGTGCCAATAGTAGGAGAAAGATGTAACATCACAGGAGAGTATTTTGAAAGAGGCTCCACGTCTGAATGAAATTAGTCGTGGGCTACCGAATGTCAGCCGGAGAATTCAGAATAGTAATCAGAGAATTATCCGATCTCTCATGCCTAATGAATACCCTGTGCGGTACATTAAGTTTAAGTGTATAGTAATAAATACATGGAAAAAATTACCAGAGAGGGTCCATAATATTGCAGTAACAATATAGCCATGTAATTTTTTACCATATTACTTAAATGATATATTCCTCATTTGCATGAAATTATCTGTAACTTCAAACCTATTATCGCATATGCCAGGAGATTATCTATTTAAATATTTAAATTTTCCGATTCTTAGTGTTAATAATAAAAGTTAATATTCACGGACACACAGTGAATACAAAATACTGTGGGGGAACAAATCTGAACTCACTGAGAGCGTTTTCCATTTGTTAGAGTTTGCTGGCCAGACCAGTCCATTATTAAAGGGAATCGCACTACTTATTGAACCTTATCCTGTCAGATCAGTCTAAAATTAAAAGTTTTTCTTGAAAGCTAGAGATTCAAATAATTTTTGGATAAGTCCAGCTAGCCAGTACTGACGTTTGGTAAGTTCCCTATAGCTAGACAATACAAGTGCAGGTGCTTCGTTACATGTAATCTCATTGATTAAACTATTAAGCTCATTGAAACAATACAATGTTCATGAACCTTTCCTTTTATCCGATACCAACCTATTGTTACCTTAAGTGTCACATATCACCTCCATTTTTATATAGTTTCATCTATATACACCCTCAGGACAAAGGAATTGTCCCCCTGAATGGAAGTGTCCCTTGAATCCTTTAATAAAGGTTGGGGTGGGGTTTGCATGAGTTAGCAACAATTAAAGTACCATTTAATGATCGATTAAGCCCTGTACTTGAATAAGCGCCGCAACGCTAATTTGGGTAATAAGAAATTAACGTCCCACCTTTGCTACGGCGCTTGATATAAAGAGATATCAAAACCATCCCTTGAGAAATAACACCTCGACCTACTCGTGAGTTTGAAAGTTTTAATGAATGGAAACTGCTGAAACCGGGTTGAGACAGTTCGAGGTGTACATATTTTATACCAAAGAGTGCATACCTAGTACGCGCCTCACGTAATTCTCTCAATATTCCTTCCAGTGTTTTATCCATAGTTAAAATAAGCGCCGCACGTATAACGGGGGAAAACGAAATAAGCGCCGGGCGCTGAATCGATCATTTACGGTATTTTTATAAGAGCTAGAAAAGGCATCTCCTCTCGCAGCTATTCAATCTGCTGAAGCCATTATTTCAATAAACTAGATAATGTATAAAAGATCATGATTAACTAATCGCTGCGATGTTCTAACCCACCAGGATACAACATTTGCATAGGACTTACTTGCTTGTAACTACAAAAATATCTTAATCTCAAGGCTTTAATAATGCAACGTAACCACAAATCCACTGATTAGGAGGTTGTATCTTTGAGTTCCTTTAAAGGCGGTCCGCGGCAAAAGTAAATTTTCGTATTCCCCTCTTTTCAGTCCTTAAAATTCTCATATCCCAAACCCATACAATGAAGGAAACTCGATGCCGCTTGCTGATAAAATTCCCGATTCCCGCTCCTGATTTAGCTTGCATACCGAGTACAACCACACATCCCATCAAGTGCATCGTGGATCCTCACATAATTTAGTACATGAGATCGGTAGCGAAATAAGAAATCAACTTTAGATATCCACTTCCATATGGCGGTACCAAGATAGAAGATTACAGGGTTCGTGCTACTCCTTGAAGTCCTTGAAAGGCCCTGGAATTTAATTTCAGATTTCAAGGGCGCTTGAAAAGCCCCTGAAAAGAAGAATAATCGCTGAAAGTGCTTGAAAATAATAAAAAGTCCTTGAATGTTTGTTCGGATGGGAAATGATGTAGGAATGTATTAAAGTAATTCAGGGATAGGCACAGATTACAAAATAGGGGACAGATTTCGCATCTAGTTTATGTGTTTGGTTTTCTTCAGGTCCTCTTTCCAGGTACAATATCCAAGCATTTTGTACCCTCCAAGAACTGCGAAATTATTATGCATCCCTGTTTGTTTCATTGTTTTCTCAACCAAAACGTAGGACGTGTTACGAGAGGTATGAGCCGCCTCTAGATTAACGCTGAGAAATGCGAATAGACAATGGCTGGGTCCAAAACAGGCAGCCCGGCCGAGGTTTTTGCAATACCACATGCCAAAAATCTCGGAAGATTTAAAAGTGACAGAGAAAGAGCCATCATTATTAACGAACAAGCAAGGCTTCGTTAACGAGTGGGTAAGGCTTCCGTAGAACTACTAGGGTAGCCCAGTTAAATCAATGAAAGTCTTTTTTTTAATGAAATATCATTACCACGTTTTCGACCATTTGGTACTCATGATTTAAAGATCAGAAAAACGAATTCTGTAGATCGTCCATTTGCATATAAACATCATTAATTTTTTTGGGTTTCTTCTTCCATAGTCCGTGCTGGTTTTTGTACTTCAAGGAGTATTCAAGGAGTATTCAAGCACTAAAAACTGAGTTTTCAAGGAGTCTTCAAAGCAAGTTTACTTTGCTGTGACTTTGTCTTGCACTATGTTTCGAAATGCTTTCATTGGTCAAGAGCAACTTTTAAAAAGATCCCAAGGATATAAAATGCAATTTAAGAGACAACCACAAATGGAACTTTTAAATTTACTGATTTATTATCAAATCTGTAATAATTCACAAACAGGGATGCATAACAATTTCGTAGTTCTTGGAGGGTACAAAATGCTTGGATATTGTACATGGAAAGAGAACCTGAAGAAAACTAAACACATAAACTAGATGCCAAATCTGTCCCCGATTTTGTAATCTTTGCTCAATCCCTTAATTTAATTTTGATACATTCCTACATTATTTCCCATCCGAACAAAAAAAAGGACTTTTTATTATTTTCAAGCACTTTCAGCAATTATTCTTCTTTTGAGGGGCTTTTCTTTGAAAGCGCCATGAAATCTCAAATTAAATTCCAGGGCTTTGCAAGGACTTCAAGGAGTAGCACGAACCCGGGTACCGCCATATGGAAGTAGATATCTAAAGTTGATCTCTTATTTCGCTACCAATCTCATGTACTAAATTATGTGGGGTCCACGATGCACTTGATGGGATGTGTGGTGGTACTCGGTATGCGAGCTAAATCAGGAGCGGGAATCGGGAATTTTATTAGCAAGCGGCATTGAGTTTCCTTCACATTATCTAGTTTACTGAAATAATGGCTGCAGCAGATTGAATAGCTGCGAGAGAAGATGCCTTTTCCAACTCTTATAAAAATACCGTAAATGATCGATTCAGCGTCCGGCGCTTATTTCAACTATGGATAAAACACTGGAAGGAATATTGAGAGAATTACGTGAGGCGCGTACTAGGTATGCACTCTTTGGTATAAAATATGTACACCTCGAACTGTTTCAACCCGGTTTCAGCAGTTTCCATTCATTAAAACTTTCAAACTCACGAGTAGGTCGAGGTGTTATTTCTCAAGGGATGGTTTTGATATCTCTTTATAAATTTCTCAAGGGATGGTTTTGATATCTCCTTATGTCAAGCGCCGTAGCAGAGGTGGGACGTTAATTTCTTATTACCCAAATTAGCGTCGCGGCGCTTATTCGAGAGCGACGCTTATTCAAGTACGGGGCTTAATCGATCATTAAATGGTACTCTACTTGTTGCTAACTTATGCAAACCCCACCCCAACCTTTATTAAAAGATTCAAGGGACACTTGAATCATTGAGGGCACAATTCCTTTGTCCTGAGGGTGTATATAGATGAAACTATATGAAAATGGAGGTGTTATGTGACACTTAAGGTAACAATAGGTTGGTATCGGATAAAAAGAAAGGTTCATGAACATTGTATTGTTTCAATGAGCTTAATAGTTTAATCAATGAGATTACATGTAACAAAGCACCTGCACTTGTATTGTCTAACACCCTTAGTAACTTCAGATTTGTTGCCCCACTATTTTTTATTCACTGTGTGTCCGTGAATTTTAACATAGACTGGGAACGAGTGCCTTGATATTTTGAGCGGGAAATCTGGGTACTAGTGTAAATTTTTCAAAATGGCGAATGCATCAAGACTCATGGCAATGAAACTTATCGTAATTTTTTCTCATTTCTGCCGAGTTCGTCGATGAACTTTATTTTTCTAAGATTTTATCCATGTCTCCTACAAATTTAACATTCACGATGGACTGAAGTGTGGCTCTTGCTGGACACAATATGAAGCACAACACGGTCGGACATCATGTCCTCTCATTCCTCTCTTCATTTCGTCCTGTGACAACCATTACTGCAAGATGTCTTCATGGCCGGACATTTTTCAAAAGGAGATCACTTTATGATGTCCTGGATATGCCGCACTCCGCCACACAGACTGAAATTATAGCCGCGTATTATGAATTGTCGCTGAAATATCATCCAGACGTGAACAAGAGCAAAGAAGCCCAGCATATGTTCGGTAGTTTCGAAAACGAAGCACTCGAAAACGAAGACCGAAGCACGAAGCACCCAAAACTCGAAAACGAAGCACCCAAATCTCGAAAACGAAGCACCCAAAACTCGAAAACGAAGACCCCTAGATCGAAAACGAAGCACCCTATCTCGAAAACGAAGCATACGGTACACATACATGTTTATGTAGACTTCAAAACTGTCCGTCAGCAGATTTTGGCGCATTCAAGTACGCGTGAGCAGTAACGCAAAAGGTCTGAAACGAGGCTGAAAACGGAGTGTGAGGCTCGTGCGTATTACTCTTACGCCACGCTTTACCGACTTCTTTACTGATTTTTAGAGAAAAAACCGATTGTTTTGCAGTCTAACATATTGGATATCTATGACACTGCGTGATCAGATCAGATCAGATACAGGCAGAATTTGTTCTAGGATAACAGCCTGGGACCAGGCTCTATGGTGGGGAACAGGAGAATTCGTTATCGTGCTTGATTCCTGCTGTATTAGCATTGGTCTCATGTTTATAAAGGACAGACCGGTTTTCGAGTTTTGGGTACTTCGTTTTCGAGATTTAGGGTGCTTCGTTTTCGAAATTTGGGAGATAGGGCGCTTCGTTTTCGAGATAGGGTGCTTCGTTTTCGATCTAGGGGTCTTCGTTTTCGAGTTTTGGGTGCTTCGTTTTCGAGATTTGGGTGCTTCGTTTTCGAGTTTTGGGTGCTTCATGCTTCGGTCTTCGTTTTCGAGTGCTTCGTTTTCGGAACTACCGCATATGTTCACAGGTTTGTTAGCACACAAAATTTGTTTGTAGTCGATAGATAAAGGCGCAGGCAAGCTAATGAGGTTCACGTGGTAGGAGCTCTCTGTAGCATGACAATCCTTGAGTCTTTTGAACCATTACAGTATTAATATCTGCACCCCTCCCTCTCTCGGTGGTGGACAAAACACTGACCCCCAGTCCATGGACTACCCATATCGATTACCCTAAAATCGACTACCCCACTGAAGTCTAGTGATTTAAGGTTAGGAAACTGAGCGAGTCAGGTTCCATTTGGAAAACCGACCTGAAGCTTGATTCACTCAGTTTCCTAACCCAAATTACTAATCTTCAGTGGTGTAGTCCATTTTCGATTAGTCCAGATGGGTAGTCCGTGGGGTAGTTCATGGACTGGGGTCAGTGTTTTGCTCACCACCCTCTCTCCCAGTGATGTATAGAGAAATCCTAGGGTAGAGCAGGATGGTTAACGAGTCATTCCTGAAGTAGTAGCTATTTCAATACCTTTGGTCAATAGAAACATCCCCCTTTCTCTGAATGAGGGACTGTGTTCTGTTGGGACTTTGACCCTTTTATCTCCTACAAGGGGAAAAAATCTAAGAGGGTTTAATTTACAGGTGTGCAGGTGTCAGACCAGGGTTCTTCTTGACGTTCCTGCACTTTTAGTTAGAAAGCATTGTTAACCCTTTCAGCCCCATAACCACTTAATTTCCATCACTTTTCTCAATACATTTTTTTGATGGATTCATTTAGAGAATTTGATAATAGATAAAAGCAGTTGGTGATCATGGAATTTTGATGTATTGATGTTGTTGGGTGAAATTTGATGTTGGTCACTCTTAAGACTTGATGATCTAGGAGGGTGTTATCCACCTCGGCCTTGGGCCTCGTTGGATAACGCCCTCCTCCATCTACTTAATTCTTCTAATCCTACTCAGCCTCATTTATTAATTGCTTTATTATTCATTCAAAATAATTCCTAGTTTAAAAACGTAGCTAAAACATGCTTACCTGCATCGATGTTAAGTTCATCAAAACAACTTAACCTCGTCCCTAGGTCTTCTCGGTAACGGTGCCTTAACCTGTAGCAGGCTGCATTTTTGACGTCATTTCCTCGTTAAACACAAAATTCTTCCAAGTTTGGTCATCAGTTACTGGTTATGGTGAATTATGTGTGTGCTTTTTTGGGGGAATATTTTGAATGAACATTAATATTTATTATTATTTTATTATTTTTAGTGCACCCTTTCTGTTAAAATAATCATAAGGAAACATGTCTTAATTGGTAAGCTCTATTTGAGGTTAAAATTGCAGGACAAGGAAAACTTAACTGCTGATTGTTTCATGCATTTTGTTTGGGCATCATTAAAGGTATGATATTTGGGTGGTTCTACATAACATTAGTTTCTGATGAGCTTTTTTGTTTATATAATATATATATTATATATTTTTTAGAACTGACTCACTCAGGATTTTCTGCCTTGGTCCCACAACAAAAAAGTTATCTTTTTGGCATAAATCTTTTATTTGCCATTTGCACATCTCACAAAATACACTGTGTTTGCCCCCCGAACTTTTGCATTACTTCGGTTTTTTATTCCTCCTGAATATTTGAGTGGTCCAAAGGGAAATTGAAGACAATACTTATGCAAAATTTTTTGGGGGGCAAACAAGGTGTATTATGGGAGGTATGCACACGATAAATTGACGACGCTGGTTTGATCAAGATGGCTGGATAATGGCCTTGTTCTTTTTTGTGTTCTTACTGACGTTGACTTTTTTTCGGTCCACAAAAATGGAAATAAAAAGAACTTTGGCCAATATCCAGCCATCCTGACCTCATGATTGGTCTGTAAGGCCCAGCTGAAACATTGAAATTTTTATGTCCTGAACTTAATACCTATAATTATTCAGGTCAACCATTCATGTTCGACAGTTGATTCAGATGTCCTATGAAGTACAATGGTGTACATGTACATTGCTTAGCATGGAAAATATATTGTAGTGATAATGCATTAGGTTTGGCACATAACAAGTTTGACGTTTGAAACCAAGTCGCTGCACAATCAAAATTCTCATGTGTACCACTCTTTATGCGTTGAATTATATAGGTTGGACTTATAATTGATTCAAACATCGATCTCCTCATGTTGTTTAATTGAAGGAATCAGGTTCAGTACATGAAAAGTTCAACCTTTGAACTGGGCCTAAAATTACGCATATATGATAATATGTAAAAGAAAATCTCTGTAAGAAGAGTATTCAACGGGTTGTTTTTGTTTTCTCTTTTTCACACTAGAGTGGAATATTTGTCAGCACCATTGCAACTCTTAGCACTGTAATGGGTGTCCCAGTAAGACTGACCAATGTATCTGTTCCTAACGGTGGTCTCCAGTCACATGACATGAGAGTGCTTCAGCTTCTTCGCATGATCTGCAATGGAACACTGGCTGCAAACACAGGACTGTCCACCGTGACATACATCCCTGGAGAGTTGTTGACTGGGCACTTCTCAGCTGAAGCTGGGAGATTAGGGTATGTTGCAATATCCACATACAAATTCTTGCGTCTGATTCCATACATTTTCTTACAGAACTAGTTGAGAAAATTTGTTTAATGATCACTGAATTTTTCCTTTTAACTCTCATAACTTTCTTGCTTGATATGTATTGGTATGGTTAGGAGAAAATTGATATTGGTCATTATACATGTAAAAAGAAAGTAGCAGCTGCAATGACATGTTTAAACTCAGGTGTTACAGACACGGAGGGAAAGGGGTACAGTGTCCGAAAAGCAGATTACTCTGTGAATTGAAAATGAATTTTGCAGGTCATTCTTTCTCGGCAAGGATTTGCCAAATATTTTTACTGATTAATTGAACTGACAATAATTACATTGTATTACCAATTACATCCCTCGAAACTAAAAATTTAAAAATGTAGTCCTGACTAGCACAGCTACAAAATCTGCCAGCCTGAGGCTACAGTGCATATGTGCGCATGTATTCCACTAACCTCATTTTGTGGCGAGGCCTTACACATCTCTTCACATTTTTTACACCGCCAGTGTAAGACGAAATTGAAATGGACAGACGGCCAAAACAGCGCAATCTGTTCGAAACATTTTAATCAGAGACATTTCTTGCAATGGCGTGTGTTCTGTCGAGTCCTTCTTGTTTTAATGAAAAATGCGCATTCAGCAAATCAACTTACGTGATCGTCGTCGCCTCGCGTGACATCCAAGTTTATGGCGACTACTGACGATATCGATGATTTGTTTGTTGTTTGGCTTTCTGTGACAAAGAGGGGGATCTTTAATGTTTAGTTACCAGCGTTAATATACATAACGCTTCACATGGGCCCATCATAGTCAAGTCTTACTGGTCGGCGGACTCTAACGTATTTTCCGCAAAGTTTGAGTGAGGATAATAACGATCCAGGTCACGAACATTTCTGTGCACAGATTAAAACAATCAACAACGATGGCGTCTGATTCAGTAAAGAAAGCTAGCGTGAGAGAAGAGCGGTTGCTCTTTATGCGAGGTGTTGTAGCAGGCAGCGTGTTTTTGTTGCTGGTAGCTCTTCTAGCAGTCTACAGTCCTATACCAAGACCTCATCTGCCAAGTTTGGAAGCCTCTAATTAGTTTTCACGCTCCAGTGGCAAGCTGTTTCTCCTTTTAATCTGATTGCAGGTAAGGATGTTTAACTTTTCTGAGTGCACGTTGTTTCGTTGTTTCGTTGTTTCTTTAATTTCACGAGTGAATCAACTTCAGTACATGTACAGGTGTATATACCAAGCGTCCTCAACATCGTTTCGTTGCGTCCATATTGCTGGACTCCTTGCCATGTCGTTGCAGTCCTTTTACTATTTCCCCGTTGTCCACCCTATATGTTTTGAACTAAAACTTGTTCTGGTGAAACTCTGTTGTCACAGACTCATAGATTGCGTGACACATGTTGGATTCTGTCATACGTGCACACTTTTGTCCGTTCCCCGTGTTTTATAGTAGATTTACGTAGTATTTTAGTTTGTTTTATGTTAGTGGTGCTGTAGTCATAACCGCCAACACAGTGATTTCGAGTTTTTAATGTTAATGATTATGATACAGTCAGTGATAGGACGAACTGAGTGTAGCATTTGTTGCTGAAGCATTCAATTTAGCTGTCAATTCGAAGTCATTCTCAAAAGTATCTTCTTCAATGCTCTTTATGATGATGTACTGTAGCTTACAATTACAGTGTACAACTGTATGTGTAATGCATGTTACCGCTGTGACAGAAGGAGAAATTAAGCAAGACGTTGTTTAATTCAATGCACATGTAACACCCGCTAAGACTTCTTTGAATCTGCCTGCAGGTCTGGTGTGGGTAGAGGCAACCCGAGGACTTACAACAGCAATTAATCCTCTGGACAAAGACGCAGAGAAACAGAATCTCAGTGGGGTAGCTCCTCGTTACGCATCCAACACACTAGAGCAGTATCTACTGAGTTCTCATCTGTCATCTGAAAACATGCATGCTATTCCAGTGCTGGTGATTCTCTTCATGTTTGGTCGCCTCACGTTCGCCCTTGGCTACAAATACTATCATGCTTATCGGGCATTTGGGCATATGATCACACCTTCCCGACTGTTTATTTTATGTGTATTGTGTATACAGCTTCGCCAGGAATAACTTCGGTTTACAGCAATAGAAGGCATGTTTGATTTTATCCAAAGTGTTCATTGGAATGTTAAAGTTTAGCACTTCAAAGCCGTTTTTTTCTTCTCACCCAGTTTGCTAAGCGTCTACCCAGTATCAAAGGATGGGTTTTATTGTAATTGCTTGGAAATTAAAGACATATAAAAATGAAAACAAGATAAAGGTACTTATAATGCCGATCTCGGCTTTTTGTTCATTATATCAAAGCTTTTTTCTTTCTTTATAAAGACTTATGACCAGGGTGTTCGTTTTCTACGTAACCCCCCAAATGTAGAAAACAAAAACCCCCCTCAAAATCACTTGGGAACGGCTTGAAACTGCTTAAAACAACTTCTAGACACTAGAGGAGTGTAAGAAACAACACGATCTCGATTACCAAAAAATTTGACCAGGGTCTTTGATTCGCTTTCTACATAACTCCTATAGAAAGAGGTTTTTTTATCAAAACAAGGTATTTAATCAATCACTACTTTAAAACTTCATTTGGAATGATCCTGATTGACTTATTCACGTGTTTTGAAGTTTTGATCCTCGACAGAGGATTTACGGTACATAAAGGAAATTACTTGAATTAGTTTGCAAGGAACAAAAAGGAGTCTAGGTAATGTATAAAAAATTAGAATTAACTTTTATCTGTGAGTGCAGGGCATCGATTGAAGTCAGATTGTTCATGTTGTGAAAGCTATCATCATTGTAATCACTGTACACTTAAACTTATTAATCCTCTTTTTTGTCAGTCACGTTTTGATTGCTTAAGTGTCCCCTGAATGGAGATTAAAGCTATGGGTTTCAACCCGGTGGGGGGGGGGGGGGGGGGGGGGG
>CALNXI010000749.1:137309-159809 GCA_942486025.1 Porites evermanni
AAAAAAAAAAACTATGTGGTTTATTGGTGCTGAAGTAGACCAAGAGACGAGTGCACCCCCTCCTAAAAAGAATCCTGGATCCGCCCCTGCAACCACAGTATTTCCTCTTAGGTACATTAAAACCAAATTAGGTTACTCCTCTAGGATAGTTAAGTGGTTTATAATGATGTCTTGAAAGACTGGCCAAAATAACTGAAGATAAAGGAAATGTCCCTATTATGGCTTGCTCATACAGTATGTCCGTGCAAACTCTCTTTTTTTGTCTATTCCACTATCCTTTGGGTGTCATTATGACTTTCATTCGTTCCACTTTATACCAATATTGCAAGCTCACCTCTCAGGTGTATAAAAGTTTTTAAAGCAATTTTAAACTAGAGACTCTTCTCTTCGCTTCTTTGTACGTAGTGCTAGGTCAAGCCCTTTTTAAGTAAAAATGTGTTCTCTCCTTTTTTGTAGGTATAACGTTTAAAAGTAGCAAGGCAAAGAATGGAGATGTACACGTAGAGCTATATATCTATATTTTAGACCTCAAACATGAAAATCTGCTTTTGATACTTCAAAAAAACGGGCAGTTCCATATTTCATCCATTTTTTTTGGACAGTTATCTACTTATTTTCTAAAAAAAAACGAGAATAAACGCAAGATTAAATATGATGTTTACCATTGCCAAAAACGTGATTCTAAATCTGTCTATTGTGACACAGTAAAAACCCAAGGCGTGGGTAGCTGGGTTAAAATTTGCTTGTGCGGTCGAAGGTTAAAACGTTGAGATATCTGAATAAAATCGAAGGACGTTAATTTGATCATAGCTAATCGTTAAAGAAATGTCATTCAAGTTTGTAACCAACTTACAAACATATAACTTACTTTTCGTTGTAAACTGAATGAATCCCTCATTTTCATAGTTTTCATCTTGGTCAAAAGATCGCTGAAAGACCGCGTACTCTGTGTTTTCCTTTAGCTTTCCGTTCAGATTCTTAATATCAGCTAAAAACCATCGTCAAAAAATAGAAGTGTTACATTGAGCTGATCATAAATTTTCGTATGCTTATTTCAAAGATAGAATTAGTACAATACAGTAATGTAAAAAAAAAGCAAATGCTGAAATCATTCATCCTGACGTGATTGTATATCTGCTAAAAAACGCCTTAGCATCCTTAATTTCTACTTGAAGAGCATATTAAACAGTTAAGAAGTTGTATCAAATTAAACCATCTTTTACATGTTAAGCTGTAAAAAGTGTATTTTCTGCGTAAAACGTTAAATTTTGGGGGAAAAAAAAAAACGAAAAGTAAGGTGGAAAAAGTGAGAAAATTCCTCCAGTAGCCTAATTTGCATATTTATCCCATAATATTAGCATCATCTTGTATACGACGAAAAAGGGTATCTATTGAGGATAGAAACTTGCCATGAATATCGTAACGTGGCGAAAACTCAAGAGACAGGTTCCAACCCCTCCTCCCCCCTTCTATCACGGTGGGGGTATGAGTTTGCATATACGTCCGAAGGTAAATATCTTTCACACCTTTCGTTCTGAGAGGCACAAACGTCAGCCGTTAACGCAACAAAGTGAACCCGCTTTTGTTGTCATCATGACGCCAGTGGTGATTTAAAGACTTAAGTATCTTATTCGTCAACTTGTAGACAACTTACATGGGATTGCTCTACGTTTTCTCTTAGCATCAGTTATACCACTCCGTGAGTAATACTTTCCATCTCCAACAGTAAATGTCGTTCTTGATTCCTCTCTTTCAAACTCAGCAGTTATGTAAGGTTCACCATCCATTTGGTCATCATACACGCGAGTAACGTTTTGGTACTTCTCGTGTGCTGGATTCCCTGACTCTGCTCCTTTCGGTAACGTTATGACGATCATTCGGAAATATCTGGTGGCGACATGACAACACCACTCTTCAGTTAGATAGAAAATTAAATATATTTTTTGCCTATAACGTTGTTTTGAAGATGGAGAATTCACATTTATATCATTTGCATCTAAATAATAGTTACTAACCATCTCTTAAAGTTGTAAAATGTAATCTAAATATAGCTATGGGCAGCTATAGGAAAAGAAAAAAAAGAATAAATAAATAGCTACTTAAAAAATAGCTGAGAATACATGTACATACGTCACAGGACTCCCATTACTCAAGGCGTGTCTGTTAACAAATTTGACGGACACTTGTTTTGCACCAATGGCGTCATCAGCAGGTGGCAAAATCGTGGGCACGGCTGAAAGAAACGATTTTGACTGATTTCATTCGCTCCTGGTAGGAATATGGACGAATTTTTAGACTTCCTGTATGCCCCCAAATAGCTCAACCATTAAATTTACCTAGTTAGTGGAGATAACTATAGTTAGATTTACGGCAAAGGGCAATTACGAGATTCAGGCTGACAATTCCCAAAGTGTCCAATTAGTAATCTTTATAGATGAAAAGGGCATGGAGCTGTTAGTATATACTGCTCTCTGAAGATGTAATGTACATTTAAACGACTAGTTTAGGAAACGAAAATTTGGTCAGGGTAGAAATTGGCGGTTTTCGTTTGCCGTTAACGTGATTCTAAATCTCTCCACTAATTCTAACTGAAAATAATAATAATAATAATAATAATAATAATAATAATAATAATATTTGTTTATTTCCACCATTCGCAGATTTCTCTGAATTACAGGTAGGGTCAGGCAAAGCACTTACAAACATACAATTATACATATAAATATATAAATATAAAAACATAAATATAATAAAGTAGTAATATGGTAGAAATCGCATACACATTATTACACACAGTCGATATACGGCGAATATTTAACTGACACGAATTCTGAGAACCGGTCAGTTCGGCCGGGTAGCACATGGCATGATGGTCCTGACCTCAGTGAATACGAGGTTTGCGACGAGATGACCCTGCTGGATATTAGGCGGTAAAGCGGGCTAGCGTGCATAGTTTCCGTCACAAATTTCTTGCACGCCAGGTGGCGTCTGACCTCTAGAGACAGAAGCCCGGCACGCGAGAGGGTGTCCTCGTAGCTCAAGTCAGGACCAAAGATGATTCGTAGGGCTCTCTTTTGCACTCTTTCTAAAGCCATGCAGAGATACTGCGGTAAATTTGCAAAAACTACCGATGCATACTCTAGAACAGATCTTAGTAGGGAGCAATACACAGCCACCATCTCTCCATCTCTCTCATCTTGCACCCCACAAGCTTTCAGTTTTCTTTGGAGGGTATCCGATCTACAGTGCCTTTAAACTAACGTTCCGAGCGAACCCAAAAGAAAACCTATTGTTTACGCATGATCAAATATAGAAATGTAAAAAACTAGTATTTTGAAATCTCCTTACCATCTGTCGTTGCCTTTATCGCGTTGCTGAGTGGGCTATTCCCTTTCGAAGTTGCAGCCACAATCCAAAATGAATATTCCGCCTGTTGTCTCAGTCCATTGATGATTGCCGTTTCATTAGGACGTTTGAAGACCATTGTCCCTTCTGCCTTCTTTAGTTCGTCCCTATAGTATATGGTGTATTTAGTAATGATGCCATTCCTGGACTCCTTAGGAACGCGTTCCCATTCCACCAATACACTCGTGCTATTCAGTGCAGTCACATTGCTCAGTAAAGGAGCCGCGGAAGGTGCTGCAACAAAGGGTAACAATAGGAGTCACTTAGCTGTGATCTGATTAGTCATTCTCCTTTCTGGCTGCTATACATATCCTTGTACATTAGTTTGACAATTTGAAGTTATGTCAGTTTATAATATCATCTGCCTATTCCCATCACCTGTATGCTGGACAATGTATTGATGTTGTAAGGAGAAATATAAGCTTCAATAAAAACATAGCAGGGGCGTAGCCAGCTTTTCGACTCGTTGTACGCCTGGCCGACTTTCATTTCCACAGTAACCTGAAAATTGCACGCATGATACGACCCCATAAGCTGCATAGCTTTTAAAATCATCGTGCTAAAATAAAGGCTGTCTGTCTGCCAGTGTGACTAGTACGGACTGACCCCAATCACTAACACTTTGAGCCCTTAAGCTCTTTAGCTCATCCCAACAATGCACAATTTATAACAAGCGGTAGGGCGATCAAACCAAAAATTTTATAGGCGCAGCCCTACAGGTCTAATGGGCTGGCTACGCCCCTGCAAAGAATAAAATCTACCATTAAAAGGCTCCATGACTTGCAAATACGTTTTCAACAAAAATTTTGGTACCATGTGATAGATATCACAGTTCAATGCACTTCAAACCTCCAGGACCTAGTTGGCTTTTTTTCGAATCCCCCATAATGCGCTCTGTCTGTTTGTCCCCCAAGTTTTGCATAAGTTGTAGTTTTTAAATGTTCTTGGGATATGCGGTCTTCCCGGGAGTATTTGGCAACAAAAGTTTATGTGAAATTTTGGGGGGCAAACAGAGTGTATTATGGAGGATACGAAAATAGAGAATATTAAGGGAATCATTTGGTTGCATACAGCATCGGGTGGTGAAGTGGTAATTGCACTATTCATAGGACTCAGACGGTGTTAAGTAAAATGTTCTTTGACCTAGGATGCCCCTGTAAATACTTACTATCTTCGTCCGTGCGAAAAAACAAACAAACAAGCAAACAAACGCTGAAACTGAAACCCCCATGAGCAAAACAGACTTGAGGTTTTCGCGCTTGCTAAAATTGGCTCTCCTGAGCGGGAGAGCAATGCTAACAAGAGAAGTATCTGTTTTTGAATGAAAATCATTAACCCACTTTTTTTTTTTAATTTTCCATTTCATTATTCTCTAAGATGCCATGTCCTAGTACATGTTACGTCCATATATTTTTATTTACACAGAACACATTAAAAATCATGAAATAGAACTTTCAGTGCATGATTACAGCGGTTACCACTAACTCGCGCCCTCAGAGGGTTTTTTCTTCAGTTCAAACCTGCGTTTTGGTGGACGTCAATCAACCGTTACCATGGTTTTTCACGCGTTGGCCTAGAGAAAATTCTTTCTCCGTTTATTGAGCACTCGGAAGAATATGTCGGCNTTGCTAAAATTGGCTCTCCTGAGCGGGAGAGCAATGCTAACAAGAGAAGTATCTGTTTTTGAATGAAAATCATTAACCCACTTTTTTTTTTTAATTTTCCATTTCATTATTCTCTAAGATGCCATGTCCTAGTACATGTTACGTCCATATATTTTTATTTACACAGAACACATTAAAAATCATGAAATAGAACTTTCAGTGCATGATTACAGCGGTTACCACTAACTCGCGCCCTCAGAGGGTTTTTTCTTCAGTTCAAACCTGCGTTTTGGTGGACGTCAATCAACCGTTACCATGGTTTTTCACGCGTTGGCCTAGAGAAAATTCTTTCTCCGTTTATTGAGCACTCGGAAGAATATGTCGGCGTTTCAGCCGTCTTTGCAATATTTTGATTTGGATCTGACACCGCTCAAGATTACGAGGAGAGAGAATTTGTTGAGTGTTTTTCGGAGGAAACTCAAATTATCGACATATTTACACACTGTTAGTTACAACCACATAAGCTTTCTCAATCGCTCGCAACTCGTCTGAGTTCTTGCTAGTTCTGGTTTCTATTCGATAACATGAAGAATGATAAGTAGTAAAATTCATTTTCGAAAACAGCCTCCATTCAGAGGAAATTTTTTCCCTTTTCAGTGTGATATCTTTTGTCTCTTTGAATTTATACTAGCTTCTTTGCAATGCGTCCACGGCTCCGGTGTTTTCATACAATCAAATAAATAAACAGCCTGAAAACCGTTACGTAAACTATAGAGAATGTTTCGGCTATTTCACTCAGCTCGCAGAGACGTCGTTGTTTTAACAATGTAATCCTTCATCTTAATAAAATAACTTAAAAAGCCGTCGACGTTCGAAATTATTCGCCCTTCATTCAGCGATGAGGGAACCTTCTCTGTCAGAGCGCGTGGAAAACCATGGAAACAGTTGATTGACGTCCACGAAAACTCAGGTTTAAACAGACAGAAAAAAACCTTCAAAGGCGCGTGTTAGTGGTAACCGCTGTAAAATGATTTCTTTTTCTTTTCCTATTTTGCATCTTTTTTTAATATTTGTTTTTATGCTTTTCTCCAACAATTTACAGCCAGCAAAAACATCAAGGTAGCCGGCAAAAGCGATGATCTCCAGCGCATTTTGACAACCCTGTACCACACCTACCATTGTTTTCTCTGCGGAATGCTGTCTGAGGAACAAGCACAGAAACTCCATACTAATGACGTGTCACTATCCAGATCTGGGTAGTGCTTCAGTGATTGGCTGAAGCAAATTCCCTCAGGATACAGCCAATCAGAAGTACTACCCAGATCTGGGTAGTGACTTGTCATCAGTATAGAATTTCTGCAGTAATTTTGGGGGAAACCAGTGGTGGTGGCTGCGCAGAATGCTGGGTGTTTTTTCAAGGTAGAGAAGCAACAAAAATTTTATGTAACATTGTACCTTCTTCATCTGTGGTTGTGGTGATTACTGAGCTAGCAGTACTGGAACTAACATCGTTAGTAGCAAACACCCTAATATAATATGTTCTTCCAGGATGTAGGCCTACAAGAGAAGCATTTGTGACGGAGCTTGATACCACACAACCACTTCTTGACAACCCTTGACATGCAGCATTTGAAAATGTCTGATTATCTGTACTGATATCTACAGTGTAGTTAAGAATATCACTGTTGCCATTGAAGCCAGGTGTCCAGGAGATGTTCACAACTCGTGAGGTCTTAGCAATAACTTCAACATTCTGAGGTGGACTTGGCACCACTACAAAAAGAAAATAGTGCTGCTGTTACTGATGATTAGTTTTCACTTTAAAAAGACTCCTATCATGTCTATACAACACCTATTTAAGTGCTCAGCCAATATGGTGGAACTTATCTGGTGGTCAATACTTTTAACAGACCTTCCTTATTTGCAACTTGTATAATATACAACATGGCTAACTACCACAAAGTGACAAACAAATGGAAGGGGGTGGGGAATGTAAAATGCAGTGACAAAATATGTCTAACAGTAGTACCCTGAAGTTAAAGTGAACATGATAAATGGTAATATAAAAGCTCTCACCGGCCTTTTATGACCACAATACTCATCAAATTTCGTAGAAACAATTGACTAAAACGGATGATTTCTGAGGTCACACCGTCGCGACCAACTTATCAAACTTCAATCAAATGGAGAATGATCCTCGCAGTTGTCGCTGAGCAATTCTTCTCTCCTCACCCAAAGTTGAGATTCGCATTTATTTGCAAATGGTTAATGCGTCAATCAACGTTGGGGAGGGTGCAACATGACAAGCCTTAATTTGCGACAAATGTGGATGAATATTGCAGCGACTTTGATCCCTAACATTTGGGTGGCATCATTATTACATTCACAGGAAATATTCTTGAATATTTGTTTGAAATAATATTGTTCCTCTTAGTTGTGGAATTTGGTTGCTAAATATCTTTGCCAGGGGAGATAAAAAACCTTTTTGGAAAATAAATAAATTATCCTAACTAACCTTGTATTATAACTGATGCAGTAGCGGATGAGTTATCAATTCTGTTTATAACACAGATATAATCCCCAGAATCACTTGATATACTTGACACAATTGTTAACTGCACTGTGCTGTCATTGAAATGGGTAATACCCCCTCTTGATCCATTCTTTACAGAACCATTCGTGGATATCACAATTCCATCTTTTTCCCAACTCACTTCTGATACTGGAGGTGATGTGTTATAGTGACAAGTCAGTTGTATTTCATTTCCTACCACCACAAACTGTTGTGCCGCACCATCAGTTGTTACTTCCGGAACAACTGTAACGAAAACAATGTTGGACTTAATGGCATGTTCCATCTTATTAATACATGTAGGAATGCTAGAATGTTAACTTAATTTTAATTTATAGCTCTGAAATTCAAAGCCTTGGAAGACTGTTTTAACAAAAATGAACTTCATTTGGGAGTTGTGATAAATTAAATACATATACCCTTAACATACTTTCTTGAGTTTTAGTTTCAGTTTCAGTTAATTGTATACTAGGTAAAGGTGTTCTTACAAAAAGATCCAGTACACCAAGGAGTACAGTAAATGTAGCTGATATTTTCATCATTACATATAAGGCCTCATCAGGGCTGTCAATAAGGCTTGGTAGCCTGCAAAAACTGGCGGCTAGTTAGCCATTCTTTAAAGGGGCTATGTCACCCCACACGCATGCGCGAGCCAATGAAAACAAACTTGAAAAAGTTGGCCCGTCTTTTTCAAGTTCTGTCGGAGATTTTGGAAGGCTGTTTTTATCTGTCTAAATCTCAGCCATCGTTCGATAGTTAGCGAAGTTTTGTATTAAGAATCGTTCTATGGTGAATACAGAATAATTTTTTGGCGTTATTCTCAAATTGTTTACCTGTGGCATGTTTTTACGTGGATTTACTGTGTCCTCTTACCAGCGGCCGTTGTAATGGCAGAGTTAATGATGGCTACTCCACAATGAGTGGTGGAATCTTTGATGGAATCTTCCCTATAGTTCACAGAGCCTTTCTATTGAGTTATTTAAGAGGCTGCTGGCTCTTGGATTTTCCTTGTGTTCAAAGTATGTGGACATATAATGAAGCGGCTATCGAGTTGGCGGCGGCCGTTTTTTGTAAACGATTACAAGAGCANCACGCATGCGCGAGCCAATGAAAACAAACTTGAAAAAGTCGGCCCGACTTTTTCAAGTTGTGTCGGAGACTTTGGAAGGCTGTTTTTATCTGTCTAAATCTCAGCCATCGTTCGATAGTTAGCGAAGTTTTGTATTAAGAATCGTTCTATGGTGAATACAGAATAATTTTTTGGCGTTATTCTCAAATTGTTTACCTGTGGCATGTTTTTACGTGGATTTACTGTGTCCTCTTACCAGCGGCCGTTGTAATGGCAGAGTTAATGATGGCTACTCCACAATGAGTGGTGGAATCTTTGATGGAATCTTCCCTATAGTTCACAGAGCCTTTCTATTGAGTTATTTAAGAGGCTGCTGGCTCTTGGATTTTCCTTGTGTTCAAAGTATGTGGACATATAATGAAGCGGCTATCGAGTTGGCGGCGGCCGTTTTTTGTAAACGATTACAAGAGCATCAGGCCATGAGTTTCGTGACGAAACTAAACTCCTGGCGAAGGAATCATTATAAAATTCTGCTAGATTCCTTCTTGTATTTATCTGGATTCACAGCAAAGATAAACACGACCGTTTGCTCGTCCAGATTGTTCTCAACGGACTTAGAGAGGCACCTTAGTAAGAGTTAGATCCTGTAAATGCCATGTTTTTTAACTGTTTGTCATCGAGCATATTTTTGGAAAATAGCAGAGTTTACTTTCCCTTTTTATCAACGGACTGCTTATAGTGGAGTAGTATACCAATGATGCTTGGTTCTGTTTTTCTCGACGTCGCAGTGATTCTGCACCATCTAACAATTTTGCACGATAATGTATGTTTCCCTAAGATCAAAACAAAGACTTGATGTCTCTTGTTCTGTCAGCATCTAAATTATAAAATCACTAGCGACAGACAAGTCTAATTGTTAATGATTTGAAACAGTCTTGGTCTTTATCTTCGGTCTAGCGACTTTTGTAGCTCGTTTGTAAATTTGCAACCTCGATTTATTTTGTTGAATAAGACAATACGTTGTTGTTGAATTTTTGCGCTCTATTTTATGAATGGCATGCGTTTTTACTTCAAAACTACAAGTAAAATTGTCGTCACAATTTTATTTTTGATCTAGCATAACCAGAGAAGAAACGTTCCGTAAATTCCGTAAATATGCCTTATCTAAATCCATTTTGCTTGTTTAAAACTTCTCTAAATTCGGAGCGTTGGACGTGACAGAGAAGATGGAGAAAGTCACGCGTTAAAAACAATAGAATTTTGACAGTTGAAAGTAATTTGCATAACCTCAGAGCGCACATGGAGAAAGTCACGCGTTAAAAACAATAGAATTTTGACAGTTGAAAGTAATTTGCATAACCTCAGAGCGCATGCTCTCCAGCTGACATAGCCCCTTTAAGCCGCCTACTTTCATTTCCGTCTACCGTAACTGCTAACAAAAAATAAGTACCAATATCAAATAACGATGATGAATGACATTGAATGTATATATCTCTGAAACGTTTAAACTGTGCCATGTCGTGAAGCACGTAGGACATTTCGGGGGCATAGTTCCCAGTCTCGCGTGTATTCTGACGAAGCAACATGGCGTCCACGGTGGAAAAATACCTCTTGAAAACCCCTGGAAATGGCGTTTCCGAGACTCTAAATTCCAAAATGCCCCTAGATGCCTCGGCCCTCAAGAACTTGTACCTTTGGTGCAAGTTCCAAAGCCGCCTACTATTCATTATCAGCCGCCTGCCCCTTTAAAACTTTTTGACATCCCTGCCTCAATGCTACACGTAATACATATTCACAGCATGAATTCAATAAAGGCCTGCCAATGTTTTGCATCACATAGTCAAGAACAGGCCAACAAGTTAGTGTAAAACATTATCGGAAAATGCTAGGAAAATATACAGGAAAATACCATTTGAATATAAGCTTACATAAGCTTAATGATATGAATAAAATATCAATGTTGAATAATATTGAAGTTACAGAAATATCTGAAGGATTAATTACCATTGCAAAAATTCAACAGCACAAAGTTTCCTTTTCAGCTTTACAACGAATCAAACGCAGAGAGGAAGAAAATTTCATGACAAGCGCTAAATAGTTTTAAAATATTCAGAATACTTTGATTTATAATTAAAACATTAAATAACGCAGGATGACGTAGTCAGCCAGCGTCTTAAATTCGGGAGCGCATTCCTTTCGTCGTCTTGGGAGTCAAAAATTGCCTTGTTTTTTTTAACTTTCCCGCATCTCGAGCCCGTCCCGAAAAAATTGTGTGATTTTTATTGGCTGCAACTTCGAATCACGTGCAAGTCAGGTTGGATTGCACAAGCAGAAAAAAGATACTGCGTCAGCAAAGAAGGGAAAAGTAAGATTACAGCGTAGGGGACGAAGACTCAAGGCTGTGCTCTACATCTAACGGCGCAAGACTTGGCCTCGGGCGACTGAAAATATTGTCTAGGTGGCCCAGCCGGGCGACTTGAATGTCTAGAATTTAATACTTGCGAAATCGTAGCTCTCTCGGTGGCCTCGCGGCCTAAAAAGAACGCTCTGCTCGCTAAGAAACTCTTAAGGTCGACTTGTAAGTAGCAATAAGTAGCATGTCTATCAAAAAGCTTTAGGAAAATGTTGTTAAATCGGGCATCGGGCACGCGTTGATGTTCAAAGGTCGTTTCACGTGAATTCACATGTAACATAATCCTTGACTATGAACGTGACAAGCTGCGCAGTTTTCGATAGTAACAGCTTTTCATAATAACATTGAAATTAGGATGGCTCATTACTTAGTTTTTCAAAACAACTTGTTACTTTTGCTCTGACAGGCGTGAAGTACGGTCGGCGACGCAAAACAATAGTTTTGTATTTTGAAAAATCGCTGAATAAATTTATGTTTAATAATTAAATATTTTTACCTTTTTTTACTGCTGTGTATGCGAGGCTAAAACATAACTAAGATTGTTATTCCAGTAAAATACGATGTATAAAAAAGAAAAGAGACGACTTATTATAATTGTGATTGTTCTAGAATCGGGTATAAATCTATAAAATCCCGCATTGTCTTTCGTGTCGTGACAAGGCATTACGTATCACGTACTAAAAATAAATTCACATCATTTTACTCCTCCCGAGAGATCTGAACTCAATCAAATGACCTCGCTCCCAATGTGTGGCTTCATAGCTCAGTTGGTAGAGCAACGCACCGGTAACGCGGAGGTCACGGGGTCGAATCCCGTTGAAGCCCTGAATTTTTTTTTCAGGCTTCTTCTTTCCAATTGCTTAAATTGGAAAATTTAATGCGATGATCATTCTTCACTTTCATCTACAACCGCAGTTCAAAAATGAATTATTTCATATATACTTCACATCATTTCACTCCTCACGGGAGCTCACGGGAGATATGAACTCAATAAATTGACCTCGCTCCCAATGTGTGGCTTCACACCTCAGTTGGTAGAGCAACGCACCGGTAACGAGGAGGTCACGGGTTCGAATCCCGTTGAAGCCCTGATTTTTTTTTTCAGGCTTCTTCTTTCCAATTGCTTAAATTGGAAAATTTACTATACTGCGATGATCATTCTTCACTTTCGGTATACTTACTGTCTTCATCCGTTTGCACCGTGAAGGGTTCGCTTTTCATTCCACCTCCTTTTGAAGTATTAGCGAACACCTCAATTTTATATTCTGTATTTTTGATGAGTCCTGTCAGCGTTACTTCCCTCGTTGAAGCATTCACTATCTGGTTTAGTTGTGGATTACCCTCAGGAGTTGCTTTGTAATTAACAGTGTAACTCAGTATAATGCCGTTTTTATCAGTATCCGGCACTTCTCCCCATTGTACCAAAATGCTGGTAGAACTCAGGCTGCGTGCCGAGACGTTGACTGGAGGAGCGCTTGGCCCTGAAAAAGTTTTTAAAAAATAATAAAATAATTATTTGCATCACTGCGACAACCGCTGAACCGTCTTTGATTCAAAGATCTTGGGGCAAAAACCTGGCATCCCCCTAGATTTTGCATTGAAAAGAGGGCATAGACTTGCACCAAGTCGACTCCTTTTTATTGATCAGGGCCTAGTTGTTCAAAAGGTAGATAACGCTATCCAGTGGATAGTGCAATCGGTTTTCCTAATGACTTATCCGCTAGATAGTGATTTATCCGATGGATAGCGCTGTTAACCTTTTGAACAACTGGGCCCAGTACTACATGGTAAAAATTTGTTAGTGACACAAAAGCAAGCAAAGTGAGCTTTAATAAGGTTGCGAAGCGACCCAACCAGGCGACGAAGACGCGCGTTTTGTGAAAGTCTTACAATGTCGTCGCAAACTTGCCAGAGGAGAGAGAGCCTTTCTTTGATTATTACTGGTTTGTTATGTAACATATATTTAACTGAGCCAGGGGCACCCAACGTCAATTTTCGGAAAATATCTGTTCGGAAGACGATTGGAGATCTAGAATTTTTGGAACATTTGTTGTAAAATTTGTTGCTTGCCTGCCCCTCTTAGGATTTTCGAACCTCTAAAAAATGGTATAACTGCCCATTGTTAACGGAAAGGTCACCTAAAAAGGTCACCTTGAATTTTCGGGAGCCTTTTTTCTGGCTGAAATTTTCGAAAAGGTAAGTTTTGATCCCTTTAATTTTCGGATCACTAGACTTTCAGCTAGGAAATCCGAACAGATGAAAAATTATTTTAGGAGATAAAAATATGCCTATATCTACCGTTTAAATACTAAAATACGTTCAACAATGCTATGTTTAAGTGGTTTTGAACTATATTCTCGTTGGGTGCCCCTGCTGAGCCAAGACATTTCAGTCCTGTGGAGTAAGAATTGAGTTGGCATATACTAATTAGCATAAATTCGTGCACCGTAACACCAAGTAATAACCCGTTCAGGCCTCAGTTGTTCAAAAGCTGAATAGTACTATCCTCCAAAAAGATCACTATTCGGTGGATAAGTATTAGGGAAACAAATACGCTATCCAGTGGATAGAGATTTATCTGGCCCCGGTTGTTCAAACGTTTATTACCGCTATCCACGGGATAAAAATCTATCCAGTGGATAGAGCAATTGGTTTCCCTAATACTTATCCGCTGGATAGTGATTTATCCGGTGGGTAGCGCTATCCAACGTTTGAACACCGGAGCCTGGTGCATAGTGTTAACAACCTTTTGAACATCTAAGGGACAGGTCTATAGTCGGCAATTGTCAGCTTATTATAGAATGGGCAATATTAAAACCTGGCATCACAGAAAGAAAGGGTAGGCAGAATCCATATTAAACAAAGCGTTGACAATGTGTATTAAAGTGGGGGTGAAAGATGAGGTTTCTCTGGCTTGTATACTAAGTAATTATGTAAGTACATGTACCATGTAAGTAGTATTTTAGTGGACTGGTTTCTTCTAATTAGTTTATTTGGTTAACTAAATACATAGTGCACGGATAGAGGGCAGTATTGAAAACACCTTTGTATTAAAAACAATGTAGCAAGGTACAAAAAGATTAAGATTGTAAAATTTTTGGCGAAAGAGTTCACGGCTATCCGAAGACGGCGCGACAGACTAGCTGATTTGGCTTTAGCTTCAAAGTCCAACGTAGTTGTGTTACAATTCTTAATAGGCCATTTCCGAGTACCAAAAACTCTTGTTTTCAAAACCAGGCAAAGTGGAAATCATCAGTGAAATTTGCGTATTTTCATATCAGTGGCTTTGCGCTTAACTCCGCTTTGAAACAGAGGCTGAAGGCAACTCGGACTGATTAAATGGCCTAGTGTTTTCATTGCTACTACAACTGCGACGATCATACTTAAAAATGTGCTTATGGTTAGCACATAAACATCGATAGATGACTGTATAGATGAGATCATGACGTCTGCCTAAGCATCGGTGTACTAACCCGAAAAAACAAACAAACAAGTAAACAAACGCTGACACTGATTGCAATAATAATTAAGACAAAAAGGTGTTGTAAGACTTACTATCCTGGTCTGTTCTAACATCAAGAACAGAAGGCGGCCCAATTCCTTTCACTGTAGATGCAAACACTGAAATAGTGTATTTAACAAACTCCTTCAGTCCTGTTAGGTTGGCCTGACGAACATTAGGAACAGCTTCTACATATCCATTGTTATTCTCTGTCTGTGACTGGTACGTTATAATGTAAGCAGTAATAATACCATTCCGCAGCTCAGCTTGCACTTGTTCCCACGATACTGAAATGCTGGTTGAACTGGTGTTACGTCCACTGACGTTTTGTGGTTTTCCATCCGGTTCTGATGAAAGAGTATACAGTTAATCTTGGTTGTATCAAGTATGGTCCATGCCAAAGTCTGTACATTATAATATTTGCAGGATTTTATATTTTTTTCTATTTTGCTTACTGAACAATTGCTACCCTTCAAAAGCGCATCCTTTAATGGCCGATGTGGCTGCTATTTTATTCAGAAATAGAGCCTTGAAATACTGACATGTAAGAGTGCGTTCGATTGATCGTATTCCAAAAAAGGTTATGGTTAGCAGATAAACATCGATAGATGAGATCATGACATCAGCCTACGCGTTGCTATACTAACTCGAAAAAAAAACAAACAAGTAAACAGACGCTGAGACTAATTTCAATAGTAATAAGAATAGAAAAAAAAAAGTGCTGTAAGACTTACTATCTTGGTCTGTTCTCACAATAAAAACAAAGGGAGGTCCATCCCCGTTCACTGTAAATGCAACCACTGAAATATTGTACTCAACAAACTCCTTCAGTCCTGTTAGGTTGGCCTGACGATCATTCGGACCAGCTTTTACAAATCCATTGTCATTCTCTGTCAGTGACTGATACGTTATATTGTAACCAGTAATAATACCATTCTGTAGATCAGCTTGCACTTCTTCCCACGATACTGAAATGCTGGTTGAACTGGTGTTACGTCCATTGACGTTTTGTGGTTTTCCATCCGGTTCTGATAAACAAGTATAAAGTTAATCTTGGTACTAAAGTAAAGAACAAGCAAGCGAGAGGCACATTGCAGGATTTTATATTTTTTTTCTATCATGATATGTTTACTGCATGAACAATTGCTATCCCTGCAAAAGCGCATCCTTTTATGGCCAATGCGGCTGGTATTTTATTCAGAAATAATACTGACATACAAGAGTGCGTTCGATTGATCATATTCCAAAAAAGGTTAGGGTTAGCACATGAACATCGATAGATGAGATCATGACATCAGCGTGAGCTTCGCTATACTAATTAACCCGAAAAAAACAAACAAACAAACAAACAAACGCTGACATTGAATGCAATAGCAATAATAGTAATAATAAAAGTGTTGTAAGACTTACTATCTTGGTCTGTTCTCACAGTAAAAACAAAGGGAGGTCCATCTCCTTTCACTGTAAATGCAACCACTGAAATATTATATTCAACAAACTCCTTCAGTTCTGTTAGGTTGGCCTNTTACAAATCCATTGTCATTCTCTGTCAGTGACTGATACGTTATATTGTAACCAGTAATAATACCATTCTGTAGATCAGCTTGCACTTCTTCCCACGATACTGAAATGCTGGTTGAACTGGTGTTACGTCCATTGACGTTTTGTGGTTTTCCATCCGGTTCTGATAAACAAGTATAAAGTTAATCTTGGTACTAAAGTAAAGAACAAGCAAGCGAGAGGCACATTGCAGGATTTTATATTTTTTTTCTATCATGATATGTTTACTGCATGAACAATTGCTATCCCTGCAAAAGCGCATCCTTTTATGGCCAATGCGGCTGGTATTTTATTCAGAAATAATACTGACATACAAGAGTGCGTTCGATTGATCATATTCCAAAAAAGGTTAGGGTTAGCACATGAACATCGATAGATGAGATCATGACATCAGCGTGAGCTTCGCTATACTAATTAACCCGAAAAAAACAAACAAACAAACAAACAAACGCTGACATTGAATGCAATAGCAATAATAGTAATAATAAAAGTGTTGTAAGACTTACTATCTTGGTCTGTTCTCACAGTAAAAACAAAGGGAGGTCCATCTCCTTTCACTGTAAATGCAACCACTGAAATATTATATTCAACAAACTCCTTCAGTTCTGTTAGGTTGGCCTGACGATCATTAGGACCAGCTGTCACAAATCCATTGTCGTTCTCTGTCAGTGACTGGTACGTTATATTGTAACCAGTAATAATACCATTCTGTAACTCAGCTTGTACTTCTTCCCACGATACTGAAATGCTGGTTGAACTGGTGTTACGTCCACTAACGTTTTGTGGTTTTCCATCCGGTTCTGATAATCAAGTATAAAGTTAATCTTGATACTGAAGTAAAGAACAAGGAAGCAAGAGGCACATTATAATATTGCCCAATTTTACATTTTTTTTTCTATTTTATTTGCTGAACAATTGGTATCCCTGCAAAAGCGCATCCTTTAATGGCCGATGCCGCTGCTATTTTATTCAGAAATAGAGCCTTGAAATACACATAACAGTGTGTTCGATTGATCGTATTCCAAAAAAGGTTAGGGTTAGCACATGAACATCGGTAGATGAGATCATGACATCAGCGTGAGCTTCGCTATACTAATTAACCCGAAAAAAACAAACAAACAAACAAACAAACAAACAAACGCTGACATTGAATGCAGTAGCAATAATAATAATAAAAGTGTTGTAAGACTTACTATCTTGGTCTGTTCTAACAATAAAAACAAAGGGAGGCCCATCTCCTTTCACTGTAAATGCAACCACTGAAATATTGTATTCAACAAACTCCTTTAGTTCTGTTAGGTTGGCCTGACGATCATTAGGACGAGCTGTTACAAATCCATTGTCATTCTCTGTCAGTGACTGGTACGTTATATTGTAACCAGTAATAATACCATTCTGTAACTTAGCTTGCACTTCTTCCCACGATACTGAAATGCTGGTTGAACTGGTGTTATGTCCACTGACGTTTTGTGGTTTTCCATCCGGTTCTGATAAACAAGTATAAAGTTAATCTTGGTACTGAAGTAAAGAACAAGCAAGAAAGAGGTCCATAATATGTGCCGAATTTTACAATTGCTACCTCCGCAAAGGCGCATCCTTGTATGGGTTACGGGGCTGTTATTTTATTCATAAATAGACCTTTGAAATAAGAGTGCGTTCGATTGATCGTATTCCAGAAAAAAGAATGTACAAAGGTTTTGTAGCAAATGTCTAGTATCCTGTTTTCTAGGCCCCTGAAAAACTAGCTACATATACTGATGACGCGTCACTACCCAGATCTGGGTAGTGCTTCTGATTAGTTGAAATAAATTTCCTACGCGGCACGACCAATCAGAAGCATTACCCAGATCTGGGTAGTGACGCGTCATCAGTATGGAATTTCTGCACTCGTTCCTCAGATGTCATTTCGCGGGGAAACTACTGATGGCGTTGCGAAATGTCGGCTGTTTTCTCAGGCTATTCAGGCACTTAACTGAGTGAAAAGACATACTATGGTAAATACATGTACGTATGATAAAATTAAATTAAACCTCGCTTTACGGACACTGGGAATCTGCTCACTGCTACATGTATGGTTCCGGTGAAAAAATAAAAGTACAGGCCAATGATTTTTCAAAAGTAATTCTGCCAGATAATCAGTTACTCCGTGTGGATAAACGTTACGTTTAGTACAAATTTGCAAGCGAAAGTTACGATCTAGTTTAAACAGCTGCGTTGAACGACGGTTACGTTTCAAGTACAAGGTGAACATAAAACTACTACAACGAGCTCTGTTAGTTATTTTTGTTTTTCTGCTTGTTCATTTTCTTAACTGTGCTTAAGTTACAGTCCAGATAGAAAACATTGATTTGTTGCTATGAAATTACGTTTTATGTATTGGTCTTTGTACCAATAAAATATAAGTCCATGACGTACACACTGGCAGCGGAATTATTAGGGACAACGGAATTATTGATGGCCATATCAGTTACCGTGTTCCAGACCACTCTAATTGGTTGCAAAAAAAAATCATTACGCAGCAACGTTGGCCATTTTCAAAGGATGTCCACCTTAAATTTTTTCCCTTTTGGCTGGAATCAGAATCCAAAATCATTGTAAACTTACTGATAAGTCTCTGCTCCTGAGTAATATCTGAATATTAACGAAACTTTTCTATCTGTTGTTGTTGTTTTTTTTCGACTGTAGCTGACTATCTACCACCGGTTCCAAAATTGTAAATTAAGTTTGAATGTGAAAGCTGTACAGGCCCAAAAAACCATTGCCACTTTGTCTACGTGCTACTGAATTCAAATGTTAATGCATTATTTGATTTACACTAAGATGCGTCACTTACTATCTTCGTCAGTTCTAATAATAATAATAGAAGGCGATCCATCTCCATCGATAGATGAGATGATGACATCAGCCTGAGCGTCGCTATACTAACCCGAAAAACAAACAAACAAATAAGCAAACGCTGACACTGATTGCCATATCAATAACAATAATAATAAAGTGTTGTAAGACTTACTATCTTGGTCTGTTCTAACAATAAAAACAAAGGGAGGTCCATCTCCTTTCATTGTGAAAGCAACCACTGAAATATTGTACTCAACAAACTCCTTCAGCCCCGTTAGGTTCACCTGACGATCATTAGGACCAGCTGTTACAAATCCGCTGTCATTGTCTGTCAGTGACTGGTACGTTATATTGTAACCAGTAATGACACCATTCTGTAACTCAGCTTGCACTTCATCCCACCTTACTGAAATACTGGTTGAACTGGTGTTTTGTCCACCCACATTTTGTGGTGCACCATCTGGCTCCGATAAACAAATTAAGAGGTAATAAGTTTACTTATAATCGTGCTGTTCAAAGAGTTAGAAAAGTTATTTCGTTGCTACTAACGATGTTTCTTGCGCATTCCTTGGATCTCATTTTGGTTCTACAATACAGTGAATACCTAATTTTGCCGTTTTATATTTTTTTTCTGCTGCCGAGCATCAGCCGGCAGCAGACCATATTCTTGAGCGATTTGAGATTTTTGGTTCATGGTTCAATCAATCTGTGACTTCAGCGCTGTGCAGTCAGCGTTTTGTTAAAGCAAGTGCTTAGCTTCCGCGCCTGTTTTTCCCTTGGGCAGAAATCGTAGTCCATCAGATGTTTGCGACCTAAATGGTAAGAACAGTTGAAGAACTATTGTACTGAACATTTTTTTTTTTCGTTTTTTTTTTTTAATTATTCTAGGTTTCAACATTAGTTGCCCCCGCAGTGATTTCGCCCAGAAGGCGAAATCCCGAGGAGGCACTCGTATATAAGGGAAGTACTTACGGTTGAAATATACGGTCATACAGTCAGTATCGAAAAAATCTCGATTTGCTTGAACAGGGGCCGCGAGCAATCGGATGATAATGATGACGTTTCTATTGTTTGCGCCCGCAAGTACGAAATGGTTAGGATGACGTCAAACACAAAAAATCCCGAAGGAACAACTTTCAGTAGGTAGATTTTGTGACATTAATTGTGCAGGCATACTTCGATACTCTTTTGCGTTACGTGTTATCAGTGACATTCTGTGGAGCAGTTGTTATGAAAGTTATGGACCAAAAGACAGTCGTTAAGCGCAGATGAAGTTATAAGGTGCGCAGAACAGTGTATATTTTATTACTAAGTGAGTTTGCCAGACACGAGTTCACAAATCTTTGATTGGAAACCTTCAGCTGAACCTTGCCAGACACTCTTTCTCTCTCTTTGACCGGAATAAGACTCGGCCCAAAACAAGCAAGACGAGTGAATGATTCAACGGCTAGCTTATCACTAGCAGAACGATAGACGATTACAGAAATTCGCCGACCACCAAATTCTGTGCTCGGACTTATTCCCTGCTCACAGATGCCCTTCCGCCATAAAGTTTAACTAAGACTAGAATGCGCGAGCGTGAATTGATCAAACGTACTTTTAATTTCTAAGGCTTACGTTCCGGCAAATGAAATGAACTAAATGTAAAAAGTGAAATATAAATAGCAAAAAATTAAACTTCTAATTAAATCTTTTCTTATGCTTTAGAATAAACTATTCTTGAAACTTAGAATGATAATGTTTTGATCAAAGCTGTGTAAATCGAACCGAAACTGTGCATGGAACCTTGCGTTTATTTCCTGTATTTATCTCAACTATTGAATGGAATATGTGTGAACATCTTCATTATAAATCGGTATATTTCAAAGAGCTACACAAGGAACAAGAATACTATATACAGAGCGGGGCAGCCTTAGTGTCAACTATTACTAGTTATAGGGAGTATTCTTTTGTCACACAGATTGTTATCTCGGGAATCAGGCGGATTGTAAGTTGCATAAGAGAACGGCATGTGCTGTACATCTACCTGTCCTGTGAATAAACAAGTTTTGGCCTTTACGTTATTTGCTCGCAACTCTTCTCGTCATGTGTACGATGATTGTTCGATGAGGAAACAGCCTATCAGCACTGCTGTTGTTTTAGAATTATTAAATGAATTACAAAATCATATTGAAACTTTAGCGTGTTATCTGAATGTAAGCATACTTGTCATTGTGATCGGTTTAATTTTTATATTTCGCTCTGAGCGTTCATAATTCCAACAAGTCTAAGTTAAAAGCGTTAATAACAAAAATTCATATGTTCAACTGTTCTACATACTCTCTTTGTCCTATTATTCGCATCGCAACTAACGGCAGCACTTCCCTCAATGAGAACTTCTAGTCCTACTGAAATACGATATGGCATTATCGTTCTTCCTGTTAGCCTAGCTGTTTCCCAGGGGTAGGAGACATTCTGATCACTCAACATCATTAAAGAAAAACTTTGGGCTAAAGAAATAAGAACTACAGTACCGCTCAAAAGTAAGTTACCATCCTCTCGCGAGACGCGAATCGCGTCGCCTGCTACGCGGTTTTCGTCGAGCGCTACGCGATTCCTGTAGCGTAGGACACGATTCTCGTAGCGAGCGATGGCCCATAGACGCGACTGGTAACTTACTTTTGAGCGGTACTGTATGTACTAAAGCGCTCCACGTTTTTACCTGAAGCTGTGGGCTAGCAACAGTCAACCAGTCTTGTCTCATATTGCCCTCTATTTAAGCATGGTCTTGTTTTATAGGTTTCGTTCGGTTAATCGCAAGTGACCGGTCGTTTCGCTAAGAAACGAAACGAACGTTTCACAAGCATATGCCTCGTTCTTTTAGCCACAGATCAGACGAAAGAAGTAAGAGAACCGACCTAACACGTAAGTGAAATGACTTAAGACGGAACAGGACGTTGGCGAAACGACCGTGAATCTGTTGAAAGACTGCATTGTTCAACGCCATCAATAGATGAACTTTTTTTCTCTTCATAACAGTATAAATTTGGGTAATATTGCAAACCTGCAAACAGCGTCTGTGAAGCTGCAGCAGTAACCTGACAGTAACCTGTGCAATCGTATACTTACTGTCTTCATCCGTTTGCACCGTGAAAGGTTCGCTCTTTATTCCACCTCCTTTTGAAGTATTAGCGAACACCTCAATTTTATATTCTGTATTTTTGACGAGTCCTGTCAGCGTTACTTCCTTCGTTGAAGCATTCACTACCTGGTTTTGTTGTGGATTGCCTTCAGGAGTTGCTTTGTAATTTACAGTGTAACTCAGTATAATTCCGTTTTTATCAGTATCCGGCACTTCGCCCCATTGTACCAAAATGCTAGTAGAACTCAGGCTGCGTGCCAAGACGTTGACTGCAGGAGCGCTTGGCCCTGAAAAGGTTTTTAAGAAAATAATAAAATAATTATTTGCATCACTGGGACAACCGCTGAACTGTCTTTGATTTAAAAGATCTTGGGGCAAAAACCTGGCATCCCCCTAGATTTTGCATTGAAAAGAGG
>CALNXI010000749.1:164809-173826 GCA_942486025.1 Porites evermanni
TGTAAATGGAAAACCACCGCCACTTGAGGGTTACGCAACTGCGAATAAAGAACAAGTGAAAGTAAAGCATGTGTCGCTCAATCAGTCAGGAACACCGACGGAGAAAACTGAGACAAAGGAACCCAAGGTAAACATTGATGTTAGTAAAGTGCTAAAGCGCGATTTCAAAATTCATGGCGTCGTAGCAGGAGATAATTTTAAAGATGGACTTTCGTTTGTACGTTTGTCCCGTCAAATAGATGCTGGTCTCAAAGCGAGCTACAAAGAAAATGAAATTATTGACGCGGTGATTCGAGCAGTAAGCCCCAGTTTACAATGATACAGGACCTAACTTTAACCCGTTTGCGTCTTATAATGAAAGCTCACTTTAAGCAAAAGTCGGGAACTGAACTGTACGCCAAGAGACAAGTGAGACCCCTTAAGATTTCGTTGTGCGACCATGAGTTTGAGGCAGCAGATTATATTTGTGTCCAGTGCAAGTGATAGTCCTATTAAGTATGAGCCTTCATTGGTACAGTCCTTGTTCCTGCATGTGTTAGAGACCGGGTTACAGGATGAAGCTGTGAGGGCAAAACTACGTCCTTTCCTTAAGAAGACTACCGTGAGTGATGAACAGTTGCTGGAGAAAATAAATCAGATCATGTCAGCAGAAATGGAACGTTGCAATAAAATGAGTTCAGGTGGTAAGAAGGGCTTGCGTGTTAATCAAGTGGGGACTTCCTCTGTATCCAGCAACCCTGCCCCGGGACAGCCAGGTCAAACGCCTCAGAGCGAGAGTGCTAAATCAGTGAAAAAGGAAGCTAAGCCAAACAGTTTGGTTACAGCACTTGAAGCTATACAGTCTGACCTTACTTCACTAAAGTAGGCTTTTAACAAGGCCCACCCCTCCTCAGAGAGAACTGCAAATGAAAGATATGGGTGGGCTAACCAGTCACAGTTTAGACGTCGCGAGTGTAGTGCATGTTACTCAGCCAGTGTAGAGAGGTGTGACCACTGTTTCAAATGTGGCTCAAGCGATCACTTTGCAAGAGGATGCAGAAAAGGGCGTGGTTCGGGAAACGAGAGGAGGCTGCACCCACGGGACAGGGCGTAGACGGGAAAGCCATGTCCCATGCCTGTCGGTTCTGTGGGAAAACAGAGGGTGATATCCCTTTCAAACAGTGTAGTGGTTGCAAGGCTGTGAGATATTGTAGCAAAGCATGTCAAGCAGATCACTGGAAAGAACATAAGACACTTTGTCAAGCTATATCAACTTTGGTAGACCAAAATTATCGAAAAGACAGGGAGCGATCGCAGACATTTGTCAGTCATTTATCGCCGTAGGAACATGCACAAGTGATTGGTCTTGTTGGGCGGAAGTGTACAGTGAAGTGTCTTTTAACTCTCTACGAATGTAAATAGATAAAACTACAACAATCAAGTCTGGGGTAAACAGGGAAGGGCTCCGAAGTGAACCCTTCCATTTAATAACATTTGCCCAACTGAGACGGTAAAGATACAGCAAATGTACAAAAACAGGAATACATGGAAAAACGTGAAAACAACAAAAAAAAAAAAAAGAAAAAGGGGGGGGGAGGGAGGGCAGTGAAGTAACGGTCTGTTGAAGCACATGGCGAAAGAACTGCGTAGAGCGCATGACAAAGAAATAAACTAGTGCCAGTCCTCCCCCCCCCCTTCGGCTAGAGTTAAATACAAATAAATGCAATTATTTTAGACTTAACTCTCTACGAATGTAAATAGATAAAACTACAACAATCAAGTCTGGGGTAAACAGGGAAGGGCTCCGAAGTGAACCCTTCCATTTAATAACATTTGCCCAAGGGAGGCACGACCTAACCCCAGACAAAAGTCTCCATAAGGGAAAAATCTAAACAAACGAAGCGAGACGCTTAACTGCTAGCATTCTGTCTTTAACTGGGATGTGGATATAAGACCTATAAGCATCTGACTGCCAGTCTCCTAAACGCTTAATCAGTTCTGCAGGGATTTGAGCTTGAAAAGCCAGAGTGGCCCCGCCCGAGCGAAAACTATGTCCACTAACTTGAGACGGGTCCAAGTTCGTCTTGGCTGCGACTAGTTTTAGAAGGCAGTCAAACTTTCCATAAGTCAGAGGAGTCAGGCCCCCCTCCGTGGATGCTGGGATGATAAAGGCTGGGCCCGATAAAGGTGCTGGTACCAAGCCAAAGGCATGTCTGAGAGCGGTGTAAGGGCAGAGTGGATGTGGAGCAATGCGAGGTAACGGAACAGTTAAAATGCGCTGACTAAATTGGATGGTCTTCGACCATCGATTGATAATGATGGCCCAGTCATTGAAGAAGAGGATATCTCCTCGACGCAGGTGTTTGGATGGGTCAAACTTTGTTGATCCTTTGCATAGCAAATTCGCCTTACGAAGGAGGCCAAAGAACGCTACGAGGCAAACTGCCCAGAAGGTTGCATGTAAAGGGCTGTCCAAATGTAAATGACTCTTGAAGGCTAATAGGATCTGGGGTGTAATCGGCTTCTTTTGGGACACTGTTAAACCTTTTACACGCTTGATTCCTCGAAGTGTAGATGCCAATTGAAAATTGTTTTTGGTTGGGTCAGACAGACCATGTTCAAGGTGTAGAATGCGAATCGCATTTAAATAGGCTGGGATGGAGGATGCTGAGAGTGACCTTGCTAGAAAAGCTGCATAGCGATTAAGGGTTAATGCTGCTGCTGGGAGAGGTTGGTAGCCGTAGTATACACAAAAGGAGAGGTATGAACGCATTTGACTCATGTAGGTGGACTTGGTAGTAGGTGCATATGATTGACGCCGGAAATTGGTGACTTCACGGTCAAGTTGCTGCTGATCCCTTGGATCTAAGGAGAGCAAGAGACAATGGCGACATGTGAGATTCGAAGTCATTTGATCTAGAGGATTTGGAGAGCCATGCTTGGAACGTTGGCCAGTAGTGCACATCATTAAGGCGTGAAATACTATCTGCTAGAGTGTTGGTTGCTCCTGGAATGTGCTTGACGAACAAACTGAAGTTGTAATACTCCTTAAGCCAAAACAGAGAACGAATCCAGTCCATGATCACCGGGCAACAGGTTGAGCCTTTGTTCAGAATGGCTGCAGCCACCTGACTGTCTGTTTTGACGACTACTCGATGACCTGACCAGAAAGGTGCCCAACGGTGTGCAGCTAAAACAATGGTAAATGTCTCCTTGTAATTGATATGGAGAGAGCATAGAGATGGGTAGTCCAAGGCCCAGTTGACGTACATCCAGTCTGGTGCCCATAGGCACCCCCCGCCAGACAGGGAGGCATCAGTAAGCACTGCTGTAGGAAGTTCAGGGATGGCTGAGGGGAACAAAGTTTTACAGTTGTGTGCAGGCAGGAGGCGGGTCCACCACATGAGGTCAGCTCTCGCATTTAGGTTAAGATAGACGCGATGGTGCGGACGTTTAACCGAGTTTGCCAAGGTGATAAGCCGTCTGAGAAATGTGCGGCCCCCTCGAACAACACGTGCTGCCCAATTAAGCTTGCCAAGGAGTCGTTGGAGGTGAAGCTTGGTACATTTGCTTTTATAGCTTGTTTCCTTGAGAAGGGATAACAACTCTGACACACGATCGTCTGAGAGGCGGAGTTCACACTGAACAGTGTCGATTTCAACTCCAAGAAAAATCAGGCACTGGGTAGGGTAGACAACTTTGCTCCAGTTGATAGTGAAGCCAAGAGACTCTAGTAAGTTTAACAGGGTGTCAAAAGCTACTTTGCACTGAAGTTGGGTTGGTTCGATGATAAGGAAGTCATCAAGATATGCCAGCACAGTATACCCTCTCCGGGCCATCATACGACAGATCCCTTGTGTGAGGCGGTGAAAAACCATTGGTGAGGCCCTGGCTCCAAATGGTAGACGCTTATCATAGAGGTAGATGGGGTGTTTTGAGTCGTTGAAGCGCCACGACATTCCTGTAACTCGCCAGCTATCGGGGTGTGTTCCAACGCTTCTGTAGGCATGTTTTAAGTCAACTTTTGCCAACCAACAACCAGGTTGACAGAGATTTGCTGCATCATCAACGGTAACATACTTGTAGTGTTCTAAATCCATATATGAGTTAGCATTCATCGTTAAGGGTCGGCTACAATCCATGATCATTCGTAATTCATTGGAGTCCTTTTTTGGTACGGCTCCAAGGGCATTAATGATAATTGGCATGTCGGTCTTGACTGCGATAGCAAAGTGGTCTTCTCGGAGACCTTTGATTAATTGCGCTTCAATTTGATCTTTAGCTCCAGGTCGCAGAGCAGACTTATTGTTTTGTGTAAAAGCATGTGAAACCATTAAATCAGGCGAGAGGAGCTGAAATCCATTTTTAACACCATCCAAGATAAATTCCGAGTCCGGGTCATTGGTTAGCTCTGTTGCCCAGGTCTCAAAAACTAAGTCTGTGGAGACCTGGGCTGCTTGGGGCTGCTGCTTAAATTCTGAAAAGGGCCCTGCATGAATGGGTAAACTTTCCCCACACTCTGCGGGAAGTGGTGTCCTTAAGACGGGATTAGTCCCTGCGTTTAACAATGTGGTCGAGACATCTCCTGCTAGTTCCGTAGTCAAAATACTATTTGGAGGGAGCTCTGCAGTTGAGTGTGGGTTCAGTATTGGGGGTCTTGAGCAGTAGCAGACTGGTGCTGCCATTGGGGGTGGGTTCCCAAGCACTGAGGTTTGATGCAAACATGATCATATTTACATGAAGAGGCAAAGCGGCACCCTTCACGCCGTTGGTAATCATAGCAAACTTGCTTTCCTGTTGCTGGGTTTAGGACTGGGCGGGACGTTTTGCGAGGAGATAGCCGCGGCGGTGTGGGAGTTGGATCTGGTCTGTGGAGTGTTTGGTGGGAGATGAACTGGCTGTCAGTACCCCATTTACAGTTTGTCGAAAACTGCATTCTGCGGTACAAATCATCATATTGCATCACTTTCGGTAAGGGGTAACACTTGGCTAGCTCAGATATCTTTGAACTGTACATAATGTAATGAAGGATGTCTTGGGTGGACGATAGAGACCCATCTGACATGAGAGTATGCATAATACGAAAGTTAGCCGCTGACCATTGTGGGAATGAGATTTTGTCAAGAGGCAGTTTCTTGTCTTGAGCGGTTTTTAATACAATTCTAGCATCACCAGAGGTTCCAAGCACGGTCTCCTTATCCTCCTGTAGTACTAAGGGAAGGCAGCTAATGAAATCAGGGATAAGTAGAGGACGTTTACCTCGCGAAGTAGAGGGCTCTAACAGCGGTTGTGCTGGGTCTTGTTCCTCTGCGGTTAAACCCAGTAAGATGGGGTCTCCTAAGGAATCCATGAGAGATTTAAGCTCGGATTGAACAACTGGGTCTTGCTGGAGACTTTTCAAGGTTGGTTTTGCGACAGAATGACTATCAGGTGTTGTTGTTGCGGTCGCCGTGGCCATCTTGGGCGCACTTGGTTGCTTGGACTCTCGCTGTAGCTTCAACAACTCGAGTTTGGTGCGTGTAAGATCCAGTTCAAGCTGTAAATTGCGGTTTCGAAGATCTTCGATCGCTGTTTCGTTTACAGTGGGTTGTTCTGTTTTAAAACTGGTTGGAGTAAGGTCTTTTATCAAAGACTCAACCTGACTCAGTTCGCGTTTGACTGCTTCGCTCATCTGTTGAGGTGTTGCCGATTCTGCCGCCAGGTCATCCGCGACGAAATCTTGTAGTTTTTTCGGAGGTTTTGTGCTCCTGCTGCTCTTTCTAGTCGCCATAGTGTAAACATCGACAACAATGCACCATAAGAAAACGATTCAGGAAAAATAAACGTGAGTTCAGCGAAGTAACGGTCTGTTGAAGCACATGGCGAAAGAACTGCGTAGAACGCATGACAAAGAAATAAACTAGTGCCAGTCCTCCCCCCTTCGGCTAGAGTTAAATACAAATAAATGCAATTATTTTAGACTTAAATGGGGTTGAAACCGAAGCCTTATGGGATACAGGAGCTCAAGTGTCAATTATCCCAAGTAACTGGATGAGGAAATTTTATCCTGGAACTGATGTTCGAAATATCACAGAACTATTGGGCATGGGTGGGCTTGACCTGAAGACAGCAAATGGAACTGACCTGCCCTACAAGGGCTGGGTAGAACTTACTTTTAGTCTTGCCGAGGAAAAACAACGTTCATTACAAGTACCGTTTTTAGTTACCAAAGATTCATTTGACATGCCAATTGTTGGGTTTAATGTTATAGAGGAGATCACTAAACAGCCTGTAGATTGTGCATCAGCTGGGGTGGGAGAATCAGTGGTGGATGCCCTTGGCTCAAGTCTAACTGGTGTTGAAAAAGAAAAGGTGGACGCTCTTGTTAACCTCATTAACACAGAGTCTACACAAGAATTGTGCAGTGTTAAGTCCAGGAAACAGGACACGTTAATCCCTAAAGGGCAGTCAGTTATTGCTTCATGTCGCGCAGCAATTGGTCCAGTTGGCAAGGTTCCAGTGTTATTTGAACTCGATCCAGACTCGTCCTACCCTTTTGATCTTGAAATACCAGAAACGCAGTTAACTGTTACAAGTGCTTCAACATGTAGAGTTAATATTCGTGTAGACAATCCATCCAAGCATGATGTTGTTTTGAAAGGTCGGACAGTGTTGGGACGCCTACAACAAGTAAAGTCGGTTACTCCTCTCGAAGTTAAGCTGAAGGAAACACCTGTTCCTACTGCTGACGGTCCATCGACAGTTGATATTTCGAGTGAAAGTGGAAGTAGTAGCAACTGTTGAACAGAGCAGAGGAAAGAAGAGGAAGATTTTGAGATAAAAAAGCCGCCATGTAGTCACATCCTTAGTGTTGACACTGAGGAACTTTCTGAAGAACAGAAAACTATTGTTAGGAAAATGCTAGAGGAGGAAGCAGAGTCATTTTCACAGACAGATGATGATGTTGGATGCGCAGAGGAGTTGCAAGTGGACATCAACCTCACTGATTCAGTACCAGCGCAGAAAAGATACTACTCCATTCCCCAGCCACTTCATGCTGAGGTCAAACAGTATGTAGAAGATTTGCTGAATCGAGATTGGATTCAGAAGTCAAGATCAGCATATTCATCTCCAGTTGTGTGTGTTCGTAAGAGAGATGGCACTTTAAGACTATGCATAGACTACCGGCAGTTGAATGCGAAAACAATCCGTGATAGCCATCCCCTACCCAGGGTGCAAGACACCTTACAGAGTTTGGGTGGAAATCAGTGGTTCTCCTTACTTGATCAAGGGAAGGCTTATCATCAAGGTTTTGTCAGCCCTGAAAGTAGGCACAAGACAGCTTTTGTCACGCCCTGGACACTTTACGAGTGGGTTCGGTTGCCTATGGGTTTGAAAAATGCACCAGGGGAATTTCAACGGTTTATGGAACATTGTCTTGATGGTCTTAGAGATGAAATGTGTATCCCGTATATTGACGACATCATTGTCTATAGCAAAGCATTTGAAGAACACGTTGACCATATCCGACAAGTACTTCAACGACTGCGTGCACATGGGATAAAACTTACGCCAAAGAAATTCAAACTCTTCAAACGAGAAGTGAGCTACCTTGGACAGATAGTTTCAGCTTCAGGTTACCGGCTAGACCCCGCAAATGTTGAGGCAGTCTTATCCTTGAAAAAGAGTAATCCGAGTACTGTGGGTGAGGTGAGAAAATTGTTGGGTCTTCTGGGTTATTACCACAGGTACATCCCAAATTTTGCGCGAATGGCGTATCCACTCTATCAGTTGTTGCAAGCAGACCCTGACAATGTGGCCAGAACAGTGCGCGGAAACACACAGCACTCCAAACGTGGATCAGTACCTTCTTCATGGGAAATGGGAAGTGTGTGAACATTTTAGAGACTATCTTTGTTATCCTCCTCATTTTGTCATATATACAGACAACAAGCCCCTTACATATGTGCTGACGACAGCCAAATTGAACCCCGCTGGTCATCGCTGGGTGTCAGAACTTGCAGATTTTTCATTCACCATAAAGTACAGACCTGGACATTCAAACAAGGACGCAGATGCACTGTCAAGAATGCCAGTGGACATTGGTTCCTGTGAAACGTTGTGTACTGAATGTCTTTTCCCTGCTGATATTATGGCAGTGTCTGTTGGATTAAGGGCACAACAGCATGGAGAAACAACTTGGGTGTCGGCAGTAAACCTTGATGACAGTCTTTTGGACTTTTGTAATGTGTCCGTAGTCACTGGTGGGAGGCAAATAAGCAAAACTGCACCGTTGAATCCCTAAAGACAAGATCCCGCCATTGGAAAGGTTCTGAAGTTCAAGGAAAGTGGAAGGTGGCCTTCACCATGGGAGAGGAGAAGAGAGTCGCCAGCAACAAGAGTATTACTGCGACAGCGCTCTAAGCTTTATCTGGGAAAAGGTGGACAGTTGTACAAGAATAGCGGAACAAATGCACAGTTGTTGTTGCCTAAGTGTTTTCATTGTACTGTCTTTAAAGAACTACACCAGGAAATGGGACATTTAGGTGCTGATCGCGTGAAAAATCGTTCCCACCATCAGCCTCGCCATGGTGAACGCTCGGTGATGAATTTCCACGTAATCCCTTTCGACGAGAGCTCAGAATTAATTCGATTTCGATCCAATGTATCCCACACCGTTCGACTTTGAGTACTAGGATCACACAATTTCTGGATTTCCTTGCTTGCAGCCTTAAAGGTTTTTGCCTTGTCGGACCACACTGTATAGCAAAGACCTCTGCGGCTTGTCATGCGACTAAAGGCTTGTAGAAACTCATCAGTGGTAAGGCTGTGTGTTAGTTCCAAGTGAATCATACGAGATGATGCGCATGTGAATAGACAAACGTACACTTTCTGTATGGTTGAACCTTCTTTTACATAGAGAGGTCCTGCGAAGTCAGTTCCAACATGCGCGAAAGCTGGTGAACATGAAACTCTCTCTTCCGGCAATGGGCCCATTTTCTGCGCGCAAGGTCCAACTCGCTGTTTTTGGCAAGCCACGCATCTTCTGATAACACGTT
>CALNXI010000750.1:11965-24660 GCA_942486025.1 Porites evermanni
GTTGGTGTTCCTTTCAGGAACACCAATATGGCCGCCGGATACCAACAAAAACATCTGTTTTCGAGTTTTCCTACTAATGCGTGAATTCTTCGCTTGAGGAACTCATAAAGATTACAGTAATATTTATTCTGAGACAAGGAATGTTTAGATTGCAAAATCTCCCAAAATTAGTAATGTTTTTAACCCACATAAGAGCTTTCCCGGCCGCCAGCTAAATGTCGCGTAACGCAAAAGCCTGGAAATTCAAGCGCCCTCTCTCGCAAAACGAAGAACCCTTTCCAACCAAAAATTTGTTTATGTAAAGATGTTTAGGTACTGTAATACTTCGTGAAAGTAGAAACTCAGAAGAATCGATAGTTTCTTAGTTTGATTTTTGGTGACGTCACGTGCAACCCAAGAATATATTGTGGTATTCACCGTAATGTGGTTGTATTCTAAGCCTTCTTCTAACGTTTTTAACTGAAAGGAAGTATTTTATTAAGTCCACACGATGTTTAGTTTAAATTTAACTGGTTCTTCTGCAGATAGCATAATTTGTGTTGTGTAAGGTACCGCCTCCATGCTTCTCTGTGACTCAGAATTAATAATTATAATCATTCATTCAAAATATTTCCCCGATTCTGATTGGCTAACAGCACACGCATAATTAGCCAGAACCAGCTACTGATGACCTAATTTGGAAGAATTTTGCGATTAATGAGCCGATGACGTCAAAAGTGCCTCAGGTTGATGCATCGATAACCGAGAAGACCTGGGGACGAGGTTGAGTTGTTTTGGTTGTGAAAACAAAAATGGCGTACAGTTCACTCGATTCAAGAGTAAAAATAGTCGAAGTAATAGCTAAAAACATGGCAAGAACAGCAAGAATACAACTCGAAGGGTGACATCTGCTATTTGGAGGATATTTGTGGCGCTGAACAACCCTAAAAGTGTACTATCGAAGATGAAGTGAACATCGATTGAGGAAAGTTTATTTTAGCTATGTTTTTAAATTAGGGATTACTTTGAATGAATAATAAAACAATATCGACTTCGGTTTTCGAATCATGTGGAGAATTACGGATATCTCGGTGGGTGTTATCCGCCTCGGCCTACGGCCTAAATGGATAACACCCTCCACGATCTCCATAATTCTTCACAAGATACTCAGCTGCACCATTAATTTTTTTAAATCAACGAACGGAAAAACCATCACTAGTCAAAATTGAGATTATTAGACAATGTTTTCACATAATTGTAGCTCAATCTTTGTTTGCCCAGAAAACATAACAATATTGAAATGAACTCTAGATTGGCTGGACAGCTAAAGATTGCCTTCCTGATATTACTTTATTTCTTACCACGTAACCAAAACTTTACCCTGTTTCTCCAGGCCGGACGCTACGCTACCAAGGGAGAGAGAGCACTACGAGCGACCGTTTGCTTTTCCACGGAGCTTGCACGTCCACGTGACGCGGCTGACGTCTGCATTAAAACGTCAAATGACTTAGAACTTCCTTTGATGGCGGGATATTATGTCGAGTGACACGCTTGGCTCGAGTTCAGGTGGAGCTGGCTAAAAGTCGTGAGTATTTGTACAACCGCGCGGTGGGCTCTCTACCTTAAGAAAGGACTACGAAAGCCTCTAACACTGTGACCGGAAGTATTTTTTCCCGCCACACGTCAATCAACCTCAAGTAGGAAGTTCCATGACGGCTACAGCGGTAGTGAAAACGTCGCTCTTTAACAAAAAGAAAATTCGCCTTCTTTCATCCTTTCTCCCGATTATTCCTACTCGTTTACCTAGAAGAGTGTAATTCCTAATTGATCGCTACATTATAATTGGTCGCAACCTGGTCCTCATTCCGCGTCATTGAAAAACGAGTACAGCAGGCTCGCTTTAAGGCAGCAACTATAAGCGTAAGCAAATGCGCGAGAGCCTTAGATTGTTTTTAAACAAGTTTTACCTGTTCAAAGTTAATTTATTCGTCCATGGCCCTGGACGGCGGCTCGATCAAGAAAGCAAACAGTCGCTAGCAGTGTTTTTCTCCCTTCCTAGCGTAGCCTCCTGCCTGGAGAAACCACTCCTCGCAGGGTACCAAAAATGGTGAACTTTTTAACATGTATTTGAAGTGCGGAGGTAATTTACATGAAGGTGCTTTTCTCGCTGTCCACATTATTAGAGTTTTCGTTGTGTTTATCTGCATCATTTTTATCGAGGCACAAATTTTCCAAGGTGGGTTGGTTATGGGTTTCAGGTGTAGTCATAACTGCAATTGCTGCTGCAACTACGAGGCCAGCCATTATTCCAAATGGCAAGAAACGGTGAACGGTGAGCTGAAAAAGAAAGGTGAAACGAATGTTGAGTTAACCTGAAATGTTGGTAAGAGCCGATGCTATTACTAGTGAAAAAAAAAATTGGAGCCATCAAAAAAGGATATAAACCGTTGTAACTGCAGGGTCTTATTAATTAAAGTCGAAGCATTAAGTTCACGCTACCTGTTATATTATAAGTATTTACCAATTTGATTAGCTGTCGCAACTCGGAATATCCTTGGCTTATTATATTTGTCGAATGGTAGTCAAAAGGGAGCTTTTTAAAGCAACAGCGACGGCGATGGCTGCTAAAACTGTACAAGCTTCCTTAGGGCCCCTCCCCTTGATCCACTCACCAAAAGAGGCGCGTAAGCAGCAGCAAAGCCGCTCGCACGAGCAGATGCTGTTGATGTTCCCATGCCAACACTCCTGAGAAAAACAAAAGAACAAGTGTGAATCAACTAATACAAAACTGTAGCTGTTATACAAATTTGTGTGTAAGGTAGTTAGTTTGTTTGTTTATGAGGTAAATTTGAGATGCAGAGGTTTATAGTCGGCCATCAAATTTTGTTATAAAGAATCGCTTTTCTGTTGTCTCGTTGCATCAGCAAAATAGCTTCATAGCGAAGAAAACTCGTGGTAAAATGCTTTAGTTATTAGGCACGACTGTAAAGCAATTAAGGCATCAATAGCCCGTGCCGAGAACGATAGCCAAAAACAAAGAAAGTAAAGTCACCTTAAAGTTGTCGGAAACAGCTCCGCAGAGTAAATATACGCCAATGAAAATGCAATCGCTATGCTAAACCTAGCAACCACCATAGACATGAAAATTTTCCCTGCCAAGTATCCTGTGAGAAATATTAAGAAAAAATGTTGGGTGTTAATGTAGCAATCAATCTAATTAAGCTAGTTCAGGGGCGGCATTCAGTTGATCAGAATAGGCGGTAATATTTAGGAGCTGGGATTTTAAAAGTTGCTTAGCGGTAGTGGCTTCTTATTTCTTTTCTCTCCTTTTGATTTTTTTAAAAATTAAAATTCATTTGCCTCGTACATTGCTTAGGAAAGAATGCGAGTTGTGGGAATAGCTCAGAAGTTCCAAGGAACTCAATACTCCTAAGCGATACTCGATATTTGCATCCTTGTCATGAGATTTAAGGTGGCTCGACTGGATTTTTTTAGCGGGATACCTCCCAAGTTTGAGCCTTAACTACGTCGGCATGAGAAAAGATATGGGAAAAAGGTTACCACAACTGTATTACATAAAGATGAAAATTTCTTATGATCTGGGTTTTATTGCAATCGGAGTCGCCATGGCAACGTAATGACGCCATTACGTTTTTCATTTATCTTTGTGTTGCTCTGTACCAGGAGTTTTTTGAAGAAATCGCTTAAGGGAGTATGTACCTGCCATAATTGCCTCCATTATGGCAAAGTTTGAAGAAATTCTATGGGAGCGTTTTCGAAATATATATTTGCATCAAAAAGAACTCTCGATTACTTTCCGAAGAAATATCCGGTATATGCTAATAATTGGCTTGTCGTCACAGATAGCAGTGAGAGCCGAAACGGTGACCGTCACGGCTCATCGTGTAGGATGCAATACTTAATTATCTTACCCGGGTTACAACATCACAGAAACTCTCACAAAGAGTTGCTCTGATGTTATAATGTATCACTAAACTCTTTACACGTTAATTAGCATATCCCGGAGATTTATCCGAGGGTCCTTTTTGATGCAAATTCTATCTTTTTGCTAAATGTGCACGTGTATATGAAACTTGAAAACAATGCCAGTGAATAATGAGGACGCTCACTTGTAAACACAAAATCTGGGGGGAAAATTGGTTATGTTTGAGTCCCTATTTAAAAGCCTTTCCTGTTATCAATGTTCTTGAAACTTGCAGGGAATATTTCTTGACGATTGATCTCGAGATTGTCGAATTTATAAAAAAATTTAGCTAGCGGTTTTTGGAAAAATGCGAAATTTTTAGGCATGGAACAAATTACCTCCAAAAACTGTATCAAAAGCAGCTGAATGCAAGCTAATAAAATTCTTCTTACACGCGATCGCCCTGAGCAATTCCCCTCTTCTTTTGTATACAGTTTTCAATGGAATCAATCCTCTATGAGATGAAGCCGCGTTCCCATAGCTTATCATTTTCTTAAAATATTAGCGAATTGAGCGGCTAGCATGCTATTTCACTGCTTTGATGATTCTTAAAACTGCATTTCGAAATATCTCGGAAACGCTCTCATAGAATTTCTTCAAACTTTGCCATAATGGAGGCAATTATGGCAGGCACATACTCCCTTAAGCGATTTCTTCAAAAAACTCCTGGTACAGAGAAACACAAAGATAAATGAAAAATGTAATGGCGTCATTACGTTGCCATGACGACTCCGATTGCAATAAAAACCAGATCATAAGAAATTTTCATCTTTATATAATACAGTTGTGGTAACCTTTTTTCCATATCTTTACTCATGCCGACGTAGTTATTTCTCAAACTTGGGAGGTATCAACCCCAAAAAATCCAGTCGAGCCACCTTAAGTTGATGACGTACCTTGATCGTCCTCTGCTTTGTCAGTGAGTAGGAGCGCACCTATTGCACCAACAGCAGCTCCCAAAAATGAGACCACGAGAATTTTTCGGCGACCAAACCTTTGAAAAAAATAGTTGAAAGAAATATAAACAATTCTTTCTAGGCATGTTACCTTTCCACAAACCTAGTGGAGTAGCCATTAAGATTTTGAGATTTTTTGGCCCAGAACAGATAGTGGGTATTTTTTTACCACAACAGATGGTAGGTGTTCACATCGATAAAAACCTTTCTTTGGAGTGTCATATTAACGAAACCTCTAAGAAGATTGCTTCTGGCATAAGTGCGATTAAGCGTATTAGGTATTTTCTCCCTTTTGAGATTCTACATAACGTATACAATTCACTGGTACAGCCACACTTTGATTACTGTAATGTAGTATGGGGAAACTGTTCTAAGAACCTATCTTCTAAATTGCAAAAATTGCAGAACCGCGCCGCTCGCGTTCTGACTTTCTCTAATTATGACTGCAGTACTATAATTATTTCAAAATTTAAAGTGATCGAAACTTGTCCATCAGCGCGCAGTTAGTAAGGCAATAATGATGCAAAGCATTGTAAATAACACAGCTCCAGAATATCTGACTTCGCGTTTTGTTCGTCGCTGCGATTTAACTAGTTATAACCTTAGAGAGAATGAATACAAGCTCGCTGTTCTACAACCCCGTAATGAATTTTATAAAAGAAGTCTTTCTTACAGCGGAAGTGTGTTATGGAACAGCTTGTTTCTGGAGGTGCGGCAATTGACATTCCCTAGTATCTTTAAGGGGAAAATTAAGAGACATAAATTTTTTTTACACATGGCCTCCTTGAAAAAGCAGGTGTTTTCTTTTCGTCTTTATTATTTTAGTTTTTATCTTAGATTTTAGATTAGTTAGGAAGTTAGTTTTTCTCCCCTTGAAAGTAATGTGCCTGAAGGAAATACCGTGTTGAAATAAAGTTGCCTTACCTTACCTATAATATATAGATTGAGGCAAGACCTAAAAGCGAAGCCCTCGTGAGTCCTTTTAAGAACTATATTCCTAAAGTAAAGTTTTCTGAGCCTGCGATGACTTGAATACATAAATGTTAGCAGAGAGGCTTTAAAAGAACACGTCACCTCAGTAAGTTGTACAGGTTGGCCTGCGATATAGTCACTACACTGTTCAGCGGGTATCCTATTTTGGCAGCTGTCAATTGATCATGACATGGATGTCCAATATCAAGTTAAGTGCAATTTGTATATTCCTTGGTTTTGGAAGGTAAAAACTAAGATCCTAGACATCCGCTAGCGTGAAAGGGCGGACGTACGGACGGAGGGACGGACGTAAGTACGAAAGATTTTTTCAGGAAAAAATTGTCCAGTTTCGAATTAAAAGTTACCGCTGAATACGAACATTAATGACACATTCATACAGGGCAGCCTCCACATAAATAACAATTATTCACCGAAGTGGAGGTGGCTAGTGGTAAGTATTTACCGAGGCCGCAAGGATGAGTAATTGTTTATTTCGGGAACAGCTTGCTTGATTAGTTCTGAAATTTCTTTGTTTGTTTATACGGCGGCAACCAGGGAAGGCAACTTACGCGAGTTTTGGCGTCGCTCGCTCGGAGGAACTAGAGGTGAATCAGTGAATAGTGCAGGATATTCACTGATTGTCTAGCCAATCAGAGCCCAGAAAAAATAACTATCCACTGTTTTTTTATGTACTAAAGTAAATATTCACAAATTCCCGCAACAAAGTGTTTGAAATTTTTAAATACACAATAGACAGAGTAACAAACAGGCCCTCCTCTCGTTGGAAATTGTAGATATATTAACTTCAGATGGAGGATAAGCCTGTAAAAAAATGCGTCTTCACTTCAGTTATTCAGCGATCTAGCGAACTCTAAAGTGGACTATTTCTTGGACGTATATATAACCAAATTTTCTTAGCCATGGTGCTCCGTTGAACGTGCAATCGTGTGCGAGAGCTCCACTATTGATAAGCGCCACTAATAGAGGTGTTGGAGACACACACGTGAATATCTATGTAAAAGACATGGTAACTGAAATTTTTGCTAACCTATCGGATCTCTCCCTATAAAACTCTGTTTTAGGTTATGCTCTTCCAGCTCAATGATAAACAAAAAAAGGTCATTTTGTATAGTCCAACCCGCTATAACGGCACAACTTCGCTACAACGGTCATCTTCCTACAGGGGCCACTATTTCCCCGGAGAACAGCCCTTACATTTACACTCATCTTTATGCTCACACCCATCTGGTCCAAAAGGAAGAAGCCGCTAAAATTTGTGTCTTGTATGGTTTAGTTGTTCAAGTTTTTTTTGTTTTTCTGATTTTCTATTTTCTATTTGATTGACGTATTTTAGATATGCTATAAAACATTTTAATTCTCGGACGCACATGAAGGGCGTTTTTCCTAGAGGATAAAACATCAGCTCCTGACGTTTTCAGTAGCTGTCTGTTCATCCCTCGCGCAGATTTTGAGACTAGTTTAGTGATGGTCAGTTTCTATGGTTACGATATATGACGTCATAAGTAGCGGGTGGTCAAGCCATTTTTGAGTGAAAATACGTTTTTTTCAACTTCTTGCAACAATAAAAGTAAATATTCCGGCTAAAACGATGCAAATTGCTTATTTATGTGTGATTTCTCATGAAGAGCACAAAAAAATTACGATTTCTTGCGGTTTTAACATGATTTCTAATTCTTGGTAAAATCCAAGATGGCGGCCGAGTGGGCGACCATTGTTGGTGACGTCCCAGGCCTCCAGCAGCACCACCACTCATAAAATATGCCTTATCTTGTTGAGAAGATCAAATGCTTTCCACTGAAGGCAAACTCGTTTCGAAATACTGCAACATATCGACAACTCTGGGGAGGGTTCAATCAACTTGTACCACGTTGGAGGTATAAATTTGCTTCACGTCCGAGGGTTGAAAAGAAAAAAGTTATACTTTTTAACATTATTGGCGAGTCTTTTGAAATTCCACCCTTCCCTGTTTCGGGTATCTACAAATGTGCATCTTTGTATACCCTAAAGCTAGTGATTCGATGAAAATTAGTTCAATTACCTTAGAGCCAATAGCCCACTAACTGGATATCCGAACACGCCGGCACAGGACGCAATCACAACGTTCACGTACATATTACCTCCAACAAATGGAGAAGCAAAGGCTGTGCCCCATGCAACAAAGGAAGCAGCAAACCTAATGAACAGAGAACAAGCAGAACATAAATTGTGGGCAATTTTCTGCCAAAAGTTGTAAGAGAATCCTACAACGCTGAACAACAAAAATTATGTAATATTCAGGTCATTATCATCGCTTAACACATATTTATTAGCGAAGGAACAAGCCAGGGTAATTTGATTTAGTATATACTAAAACAGTAAATAGTGTTTTTCGCGCGCCCAGATTGGCTACTCAACCAGTGAATATCCTGCACTATTCACTGATTCACCTCCAGTTCCTCCGAGCGAGCGACGCCAAACTCGCGTAAGTTGCGAGCAAAATGCCGGTTTGCTGCCGTAACAAACAAACAAATTTCACAACTAATCAAGCAAGCTTTTCCCGAAATACACGAAGAAGGTGACAAATTTCGGTGTGGAAGTTTTAACAGGTAAAGCGTTGTCTTTTTGACTCGAATTTATCGATAAAACCGGTGAAAAAGTTTTTTGTTTACAAATGCAAATTAAGCTTAAGTCTTGCGTTACTTTATTTAGATGACTTGTTCATAAATAATCTTAAAACTAAATTTAATAATCTTTTTTTACAGAATGATTTTTAATACGAAAAGAATTCACAACTCCTTTTGAAGAAATTTCCCCGCAAGAGCTGAACAAATGCCTTCAAAAGTTTTATTTGTCGGCAAGAAAAAGCGACAGCGGCGGCCGTTCGGTCATTACGCGCCAAAATTGTAATCGTTGGCAACAGTATTTGAATTAAAAATCATCATTTTTGTGCTCAATTATCTCACTGTTTTAGTATATACTAAAACAATTATTCACCTCACTGTCGGTGATTAGTGGTGGTATTTACCTCGCCGCTTCGCAGCTCGTTAAATATGCACGACTATCCGCCTCCACTTCGCTGAATAATTATTGTTTATTTTTCTTTCGAGCAATATGTACAACTATGATATTCCTGTAAAAACAAAAACACCCTTACCAGATAAGCCACGAGACAAGGGTCCTGTGTGCCATTTTTCGCGAAGAAAACAGATCTCGTAAGTCACCAAGTGTTTCTTCTTTTGGTACTTTCAGTTCTACCTGTGGCATTTCTTTACCATTCAATCGCGCAACTTTAGCGAGAATTGTCCCTGCTTCAGATTGCCGTCCTTTCTTAAGAAGCCAACGAACAGATTCTGGGATAAAACTAGGAAAAAATTTAAAATAATTCATGCATGATTTATCATGTATTTATCACACCAAAAGCAATTTTACTTTTTTTCTTTCTTACAACGGTACAACCTACTATACAGTAGTACCACCCTTCTAAAGGGCTTACCCTTTGAACATATAACAACAATAACAACAAAACTTTAAACATGACCAAAATCATCGCAGTTGTAGACGCTACAGTGCGGAAAGAAAACCTGAAATTCAGGATTATATTGTGAAATTGCCATTCAAGACCTCTGCGATACCGGTGCACAGGTCTACCTGTTGAGCTCGGAAGTCAGCAGCTGGGAGCTGATTTTCATATACCCATTAGTGAAAAAACTTTGGGGCAAAATGCAAAAATACAGAATGAGAAGGGAGTGGCGAAGGGAAAGAAAAGAAGGCATTTTTTGGCCTTAGGCACCGCTAATAATTAGTGCTTTGTTTAGTTAAGGTAAAAAAAAACACTGCAAAAACCGTGTACGAACAATCTTGCTCAACGTCGGATCCAAAAATATCGTGATCAGTCAAAATAGATAAAATTGAAAACGTCACAGTCAAGAAGACTTTTGCAGGGACTGATCAAAGTAAGTGCTTTGTATACCCTTGGCAGTCTTTATAGAGCTGATGCTAGTGCAGGTAAACTTTACGGATTCGCTTTACGAAGACATTGTAATTTCGAGCAGCTGTTTTTGTCCTTTGGGAGAACCGTTGCTTTTCTTTAAATTCAAATGTGGACCGAAGTCGTTGTCGTCGTCCCCGGCGGACACTTTGTTTTTACTTACAACCAGCCAGAAACGAGTAGAATTCCTGGGGCTCCAGTCACCATGGTGAAGGTTCTCCAATCCCGTATTGCGTATGCACACCCCGCCAAAGCCATGGCCATCAAAAGGAAACCAGTCCATACCATCCCCCCTGTCATTCCCCTATGACGTACACCAGAGAATTCCGTTAACAGCACAAATAACGGGATGCTGAACGCACCTTATAAAAAAAGATCAACGAGTTAATTCTGGACTCAATAACTCAATAACCCTTCTTTCGACATCCATAATCGTTGACTCTATTGAAGGGTTAGAACCTACGAAAAACATGATCATGTTCCGGCATGGAACAGCAATTCGAGCCTATGACTGCCTACTGACTTGTGGTTATGGTAAAAACGGCCTTCACTTGATTTATGGAACACAAAGAGCGCATAATATCTCCAAAATCAACAATCCTATACCTAAGGTACAGGCAAAACGTCGAACTTTTCATAAGACGAACCAAACTTAGTGAGTTAAGTTCACGAAAAGTTCGACGTCTGGCTCAGTTCTTCACATGAAACGAACTTATTAATAACTAAAAATTGAAAAGTTGTATGATAAAGTATATTTAGCCTCGTTCGTGAGGCTATTGAAATTGTGTTTTTGATTTGATTGTTTGTTTGTTGATTGGGTGTTCGACGCGTCGATGACTGACCCAACAGACGATCTTCACTCAATAATTTAGATCGATCAAAATTAAGCTTGGTTCGTCTCATGAAAATTGGACGTTTAACCTAGGCCTAACCTTCGCAAACTTAAACCTTTTAGACTAAGCAAACGCCTTTGCATTTTCTTCAGAACCAAGGCTAGAGATGGAGTACTGACTTTAAGTATGAATTACCACCGAATGCTTTGTGAGTGAAGGCTGAAAAACTCACTTGTATTAAGTAATAAAATAAAAATAAATTATAAGTCTCACCAATCATAAACCCAATGATGGCTCGAAAAAGAGCAAACAACCAGAAGACAGAAACAAAGGATGAAGCAAAATGAAAAACACAGCACAAAAAGCCGCAGATGAAAAGAGGAAGCTTCCTGCCAAACTTGTCAGAGATTGGACTCACAACAATGCTCCCGATGAAAAAACCGGCGAAGATAACGGAAGTTGATACGAAACCCAAAGATCCTCGATCGCACACCAGGTCGAACTATGAATCCAAAGAAATATTACATTAAAAATGTTATTTGCAAAATGATGCACGTTCAAAACATTTTTGATTCCTAATTCACGAAATGTTCCGCCACTGAATAATTGAATTCGATCGCATAAAGGGTCTACTGACCTAGCATCAGCGATATTGACATTTACTAGAAACGGGTAAAATTGATTAAAATGGGGGTGGCAATACTTTGGTGAAGTGAATAGATACCTCAGTTACAATTGAAGTGAAGTCATCAGCAAACTCCCAGTCTTTCCTTGGAATATCACATCTGAAGGAGTACATGTCACCTCCGAGATTGATAGTTTCATTAAAGGGACAGGTAGTTTTATTTTTACACTTCCAGCCAGGCTCTCCCGCAATGAAAACCATTCCCATTACTGGAACACACCACCAAAAAGAGTATGCTAAGTTAGAAAATATGTTGAGGACGATCTGAAAACGACCAAAGCTGCCTATGGTCTCCAAAACTTGGTCAGTGGTTTGCGACTTCATGATAGCTGAAAGAAAAGTACAAACCTAGGATTCAACCGTTAACGTCCAAGCGACGAGGCGGAAACTTTCAAAGTTAAATCTTGAATTGTGCCGGGTTTTTCTATGTTTGTATGGTTGATTGGTTAATTTTATTACTCACAAAAATATGATGTCGAATGATGTGTGTTCTTCTTTAATTTTTCTCATATCAAAGCTTCGTTTCTTTAAGAATACATTCTTTAAATTCTGCTTTAAAAAATTTGTGCAAATGAAATTTCATATAATGCCTGTGGTTTCCGATTATATCCAGCCTTTTCCCAAAGCTTTTCAGTAGAAAATGGGAGGCCGGGCGGGAATCTTTCAAAGTCACACGTTAAGAGACTTTTAAATTATTTCATTTATTTATTAATTCTTTTAGTATTTTCAACCTTTTAAGATTCAACCTTAGCCTTAACGTAATATTTATTAAATCTGAATCAGAAAGTAGGATTAAATAATCAGTAAAGGAATTGTTAGGGAATACATGATTTATTGTATAGACACGAGTGTTTTAGATACTACTCGTAAAATTCATAAAAACTATACATCCGGGAGCCGAGTGGTTTATTTTCCAAAGTCTCACAGGTGAGTTTATCGATGACGCAAATTATTAATGTTATGATTTATCTATAATTCAAAGCTTTTTATTACGTATCATTTTTTGAATTTTACTTACACATTTTCCAAAGCTTTGCTTATATTTTGTCATTGTAGAGCCCTATTCAGCTCAATGTTATTTCTCAAGATTATTGTAAACAATGTCTTATATTGCTGTGCTGTAAATTTGAGCCGTTTTAAACCCGTTAAAGGATGATGATGACATTATGAATATATGAAAGTCATATATGTAAACTGTGGGGTGAAGAATTATTTGAAGGAAGATCATCGCAGTTATATACGCAGCCTTTGTAGTTACGAAAAGAAAGAATGAAAAAAAAAAAAAAAAAAAAAAAAA
>CALNXI010000750.1:34812-58808 GCA_942486025.1 Porites evermanni
GCCATTTTTCGCGAAGAAAACAGATCTCGTAAGTCACCAAGTGTTTCTTCTTTTGGCAATTTCAGTTCTACCTCTGGCATTTCTTTTTTATTTGATCGTGCAACTTTAGCGAGAATTGTTCTTGCTTCAGATTGCCGTCCTTTCTTAAGAAGCCAACGAGCAGATTCTGGGATAAAACTAGAAAAAAATTATAAATAATTCATGCATGATTTATCATGTATTTATCACACCAAAAGCAATTTTACTTTATTTTTTCTTTCTTACAACGGTACAATCTACTATGCAGTAGCACCACCCTTCTAAAGGGCTTACCCTTTGAACATATAACAACAATAGCAACAAAACTTTCAACGTGACGAAAGTCATCGCAATTGTAGACGCTACAGTGCGGAAAGAAAACCTGAAATTCAGGCTTATATTGTGAAATTGCCATTCAAGACCTCTGCGATACTGGTGCACAGCTCTACCTGTTGAGCTCGCAAGTCAACAGCTGGGAGCTGATTTTCATATACCCATTAGCGAAAAAACTTCGGGCAAAATGCAAAAATACGGAATGAGAAGGGGGTGGCGAAGGGAAAGGAAAGAAGTGGAGGTAAACTTTACAGATTCGCTTTACGAAGACAGTTGTTTTTATCCTTTGGGAAAGCCGTTACTTCAATTAAATTCAAATGTGGACTGACGTCGTTGTCGTCGTCCCAGACAGACACTTTGTTTTTACTTACAACCAGCCAGAAACGAGAAGAATTCCCGGGGCTCCGGTCACCATGGTGAAGGTTCTCCAATCCCGTATGGCGTATGCACACCCCGCCAAAGCCATGGCCATCAAAAAGAAACCAGTCCATACCATCCCCCCTGTCATTCCCCTATGACGTACACCAGAGAATTCCGTTAACAGCACAAATAACGGGATGCTGAACGCACCTTACAAAAAAAGATCAATGAATTAATTCTGAACTCAATAACTCAATAACCCTCCCTGTCTTTCGACATCCATAATCGTTGACCCTATTGAAAGGTTAGAACCTACGAGAAACATGATCATGTTTGGGCATGGAACAGAAACTCGAGCCTATGACTGCCTACTGACTTGTGGTTATGGTAAAAACGGGCTTCACTTGATTTATGGAACACAAAGAGTACATAATATCTCTAAAATCAACAATCCTATACCTAAGGTACAGGCAAAAGGTCGAACTTTTCATAAGACGAACCAAACTTAGTGAGTTAAGTTGATGAAAAGTTCGACGTCAGGCTCAGTTCTTTACAGGAAACGAACTTATTAATAACTAAAAATTAAAAATTGGTATGATAAAGTATATTTAGCCTCGTTGGGGAGAACATTTATTGAACATGGTATTTTTGGTTTGATTGTTTGTTTGTTGATTGGGTGTTCGACGCGTCGATGACTGACCCAACAGACGATCTTAACTCAATTTAGGTCGACCAAAATTAAGTTTGGTTCGTCTCATGAAAATTAGACGTTTGACCTAGGCCTAACCTTCGCAAACTTAAACCTTTTACACTGAGCAAACACCTTTGGATTTTCTTTGGAACCAAGGCTAGAGATGGAGTACTGACTTTAAGTATGAATTACCACCGAAACCCTTGTGAATGAAAGCTGAAAAACTCACTTGCATTAAGTAAAATAAAAATAAATTATAAGTCTCACCAATCATAAACCCAATGATGGCTCGAGAAAGAGCAAACAACCAGAAGACAGGAGCAAAGGATGAAGCAAAATGGAAAACACAGCACAAAAAGCCGCAGATGAAAAGAGGAAGCTTCCTGCCAAACTTGTCAGAGATTGGACTCACAACAATGCTCCCGATGAAAAAACCGGCGAAGATAACGGAGGTTGATACGAAACCCAAAGATCCTCGATCGCACACCAGGTCGAACTATGAATCCAAAGAAATATTACATTAAAAATGTTATTTGCAAAATGATGCACGTTCAAAACATTTTTGATTCCTGATTCACGAAATGTTCCGCCACTGAATAATTGAATTCGATCGCATAAAGGGTCTACTGACTAAGCATCAGCGATATTGACATTTAGTAGAAAGGGGTGAAATTGATTAAAATGGGGGTGGCAATACTGTGGTGTAGTGAACAGATACCTCAGTTACAATTGAAGTGAAGTCATCAGCAAACTCCCAGTCTTTCCTTGGAATATCACATCTGAAGGAGTACTTGTCACCTCCGAGATTAATAGTTTCATTAAAGGGACAGGTAGTTTTATTTTTACACTTCCAGCCAGGCTCTCCCGCAATGAAAACCATTCCCATTACTGGAACACACCACCAAAAAGAATATGCTAAGTTAGAAAATATGTTGAGGACGATCTGAAAACGACCAAAGCTGCCTATGGTTTCCAAAACTTGGTCAGTGGTTTGCGACTTCATGATAGCTGAAAGAAAAGTACAAACCTAGGATTCAACCGTTAACGTCCAAGCGACGAGGCGGAAACACGGTGTTTTAAAAACAACCTCGTTCCCAGGCTCCTCTCCTACGAGGTTGACGGTGTAACCGATTGTAACCGATTAAGTTCAAGAGAAGTAACTTTTTCATTTCTCAAGCTACTAGAGATATTAAGATTCACGTTTACGCCAAACGGCAGACGTGAATTTGTACCACGTGACCAAGTCTTTCCCTTATTTTCCGTTTAATCTTTATTGCTTCTACACAAAAACAAGTAGTTTTATGCCAGTTTTAACCACTGGAATCGTTCGGGACTGTTTTTATCTTCTTATTTTCTATTCTGAGAAATTCTCAACTTGACTCTGACGTTTGCCGTTTGCGGTAAACGTGAATCTTAATCTCCCTAATGAAAATGAAATGACTTTACAACAGGTGCCCTCTTGTAGTTGTTGCTTTTACACACTCTCTTAGTCATCAAAGAAGGTCCAGTACCTTAGCAGCGCGTTATGACACAATTGAAAGTACTGACGTACTTATTTAAAAGGGGGTCTGAATGGGAATACCTCGATAACACTGAACATCTCATTTTTTAATAATCCGTTCATGTTGTCCTTCAGCAGCATAATTAAAAATATATAAAACTGTTCTAGTGAGGCCTTAAACTGCTGTTTAAAAAGTAAAAACTAAAATCCAAGCTTTCGCCGATCAACGGCATCATCAGGGATGAGAAAATATTCCGCGCGCGTTATATATATATGCAAAGAAAGTGTAGGGTGAAGTGTGTAAAAGATGTGACGTAAGTATCTATGAAAGCCATAGAAATAAACTGTGAATTGAATACAAGGCTCTAATGATGGAGTGTCCCTAGACAAAGGACCTCTAAAAGCGCTTAAGAATGGTCTCTAAAATAAAATACTAAAATAGAAGGTCTGCGAATTCAGTACATTCTTCCCGGGAATTGAGTGTAGGCTTGCACTTTCTAATGTAAATGCTTCATAGAAGATTAGCGGGGTCGTTTTCGCTCATAATAATCTTGACATTAATGCCTTTATAGTCTTTGTTCTGGCAGGAATGGATATGTTTTTTAACAGAGGAGTTTTCATTATTGAGATGTTCTCTTACGCGGTCGTAGATGAAGCGTGTCGTGCTACCAAGCAATGTATTGCTGATCGCAGCTGTTACAGTTGAGCTGGTACACTGCATTTCTTCGTAAACACAATCCGGTGTTAGAGATAGGGCATTTGTCTTTAATGCATTTGCGCTCCGTGGAGGTGTGGGATAGGGCTTCTCTGAGCGTGTAGGATTCATTTTTTGGCTTTGTAAGGTGAAACAGCTAAATTTTAGGTATTTTAAGGTCTTTTAACACTCACAGTAAAAAAGGTCTTTGAAAAAAGCACAGGCTCCAAAAAGCCAATATTATTTTGTTTATGCACCTATCAATGTAAAGCCGGCAGGGGAGGCAGGGCATGGGGTGGGGATTTGATTATCTTTGTTGGCCCTGGGGTAGGGCATTTGACCGATCTTGTTCTCCCGGGGGAGGGGATATTTGAATCTTTATTCGCCCGACGTGGAGATATTTGACTGCCGACCCGGACGGAAGACACTGAGACCAAACACATGTTTCCCCTCTTCCACGCTTCACGCACGCGACATACGGTCTGGAAATCATGGAAGCCAACGAGAACAGACCAAGGGTGAGTGGATTTCAATGTATTGATCAATTGAACCTTTAAGATACTGTGGTATCAAAGTAAACGGAAGGAAAGAGAAACCAAGTCGTTTTTTGCAAGTACAATTGATCGGTGTATGGCTCATTCGCTACAATCACTGTATAAAGCTTCAAAAACTGACTTTCTTTGTAGCCTTTACTAAGAACAGTATATCAAACTTACAAAATGTGGACTTTCTCCTAAAGGTTTCTGTATCATGCTAAGCAGTGTATTAAAACACGGACTGAATGGTTAAAACGTATAATTGCAGCTGTAACAGGAACATGAATCTTTGGTGATGCCAAAATAAATAGAGAGTGAAGATTTTTATTTGGAGATTTTTTTTGTTGTGCCTTTCTTGGGTCCAGCCTTGGGTTGAACAGTAAAGTGCAGCCCGTGGTGGGGAAATTTGGTTGCAATTGACTGGAATGATTTGCCAGTGGGCAGGGAATTTGACGGCAAATTTTTGAAAAATGTCAAATCCCCACCCCATGCCCTGCTTCCCCCCTCCACGGCTGTGTATAAAAGTGGGACGGGGACAAGGGGATGGGGACATCGGGACGCGTGTGTTGGGACTAGGGACTTGGGGAAGCGAGACGAAGGACTTGAGGACATCAAGTATGGGACGCGGGGACGTGTGTGACAGGGACGCGGGGACGTCAAATACAGAGACGCAGGGGACGCGGGATGTGACTAATTATTCCAAAGTCGGAGGTAAATGCGATATCTCTTTCTTCGTGAAAATATGTTATTTATGGTCAACATTAGATTCCATCTTCCAAAACCACATTAGACACCTTATGATGTTTACACAAAATATTTCTTTATAATAGGAGTAAGCGCACTGACTATCGTGGGCGCGATCCATTCAACCAAAACTCAGACCGGTCCGACCGGAAAAAGTGGTCTACCTCAAAAAATGGACCAGTTTTTTCGAAACTTTTCCGGTTGGACCGAACCGATCCTTTGAGTTTTGGACCGAAATTCCCGGAAATTTTAGTTGAATGGATCGCGCCCCGTGATTAGGGTTATGGTTGATTTCCACTGTCGCCTAATTTTTCCATGCGTGCGTGCGTAAAATTTACGTTCGCAAATAAAATAGAAGCAATGTATGAAAGGTCGCACGTAAGCGTAAAAGTAGAATCTCGCTCAACTTCACGTTTAATCTCAACAATTTATATCTTATTTCGATCTTATTAACGTGATTAAAATTTACTTGCGTTAACGTGCATAGCCAAAAACGCGTCAGTGGAAATCAACCTTTAAGTACTGTTAGCAAGCATTTACTGTTAGGTTTGCCACTTAAAATACGTAGAACAAAATATATATTGCTACAAAAGTTGAATCCCTCGTGGTTTGGAAGTAGAGGCGATGGATTTCGGAGTTAGTACTTCAGGATTCGAAGCTCGCTTATGCTACTTCATTTTAAATTTATGTGGAATCGAATGCTGTTATTCTACGTAATTTTTGGCGATCGCAACCCACTCTACCCTGCTTTGGGCTCCAATATTCCATCAGCAAGAAGACCAGGACAACGGTTTCACTTTCTTCAGTGCAGGGGGTCTTCGCCGAGTCTTCGCTTCGTAAACAGGCACGGAGGAACCCTAAGGAGGGCAGGGTGGGTTGTCTTCACCAAAAGGTATTCACAAGGAAGTGACTGATATCGCATTTACCTCCGACTTTTGCAATAATTATTCGCATCCCGCGTCCCCTGCGTCCCTGTGTTTGACGTCCCCCGCGTCCCCGTCCCTCACGCCCTCGAGTTCCATACTTATTGTCGTCAAGTCCCTCGTCTCGCGTCCCTAAGTCCCAAGTCTTCACACACGCGTTCCGATGTCCCCGTCCCATTGTCCCCGTCCCACTTTTATACACAGCCGGCCATTTAGTGTTTTGAAAACCTTGACCGGCAGTCGAGCTGAAAAGAGTTTTAAGTGTCACAAAACACGGTTTCGTCTTTTGAGCCCAGCGTAATCCAAACACAAGACTTGAGATCTATAAAGTATTTCAGGATCGCTTGACTTGTCTTAATCGACAAATGATAGTTTAGATTAGCTAAAAATCTTTCGATTTTGTGAAATTTACCGAGAATATGGGACTGCCGGCCATTTAGTGTTTTCAACACCTTGACCGGTTACCGGCCATATAGCCACAGCGTAATTGTTAATTGTCCAATGTGAAGCACGGTACAAAATATCAGTCAAAGCAGGAAAAGGTGTTTTCCACATGATTCCTGGTCATGTCCGTGCGAAAAATACTCGAAACCTTTATACGTTTTTTTCCTTCCTCTTTCAACAGAAAATACGTCCACACGATCGCTTGTACGGTCGTCTTTGTTCAACCTTATCCGGGCCGCAATGCTACTTGTCCTCTTTCCAGGTGTTCCAACAAAAACGATGGTCCACGCGGTCGCTTTTACTGTATTTCTACCGTTTCTTGTAAAGGATCCGTTTGTGTAGAAGTTTTAACCAATTTCTATGGTAGGTTCTTCGATGAAGAAGGACAATTTATCAAGTACACACCCTCCACATCGTCCCACCACTTTAGGCAGCCATTTTTTTCATTTATTGACCCCGCCTCGCTTTGGGGCGCTGAATCTTCCGGAAGTCAACCAGTCTACCGGAAACTGTTTCCGCATGGTCCGTATAGTTCTAAAAATAACTTTTTTGAAATTAAGATATCCCAAAGGCGTGACTGAGAGACTCCCTCTCCGTCCTATTATGGCCCTTGGCAAGGATAAGCAATAATTATGGAGCTGCCAATTTTGCTTTTTTTGGATTCAAAATCTGGGAAAACATTCACTCTAAATTAAAAAAAAAACTCCCCTATAACTTCCATCCCAATGAGTAATTTGATTTCTCTGCCCTTACTATCAATAATAATTTCCAACTAATTGTTTCAATATAAAATTGTAAGGAAGACTTTATGCACTTTTAATTTTCTCCGTAATACCTTACTTGTAGTTTCAATGTAAATATCTAGTACGCCAGTTGGTTGCACGTGGCAGTGACCAACTCGGAAGCCTAAGATCCTCACATATGGATTGCTGCAAGCGGGAAATATAAGAAGTGCTCGCTGCTCGCGAGTTGTACTCTCTAAACTGCTCGCTACTCGCAAAGCAAATTTTTCATCTCTGCTCGTGCTCGCAAAAAAATCGCACTGCTCGCATGCTCGCGAATGCTCGCAAAGACCAATCGTCACCCCTAGTGTTTGAAAGCAATTTTTAAAAGCGCTTCAGCATAAACGCTTTCATCGTATAGTAGCCACATAACGTATAAGTAGAAAGATTATTCTAATAGCGCTTCAGCATAAACGCGCTTTCATCGTAATAGTAGCCACATAACGTATAAGTAGAAAGATTATTCTAAAAGAACAACGCAAAATTAAGCATAAACAAGAACCCATCACTATGGCATAAATTTCAATTGCTTTCTTCCGAGTCGTTGTGTCGGGTGTTCCGCAAAACAAACATTAACAATTCAACCCATAAAGAGAACCAGATATCAAACGCAACTGATTCAGGCAATAATTTATTTTTTAAAGATCAATTCTTGAAAATTTACGCTCTGCATACAGCAAAGATACAAGGAACATTCCCAGTGAACCACGTCGCTAAAGATCACGCGGCCTGTTATCAGTACTTTCTGGTAAAATACAACTACGGTTCGAAGTCATAAATCGAATGCCTGTTAAATCGTTTCATGTTCGATGGATTCTTTCCTCAAACCTCACACGACTTCCTGTAAAACAAAATATTGTCGGGTTTTCTCCTTCTGATTCAAGTCACGTTGTAGATCAGCTTCACCCGCCGCTGCGGCCCATTAGTAGTCCACGCGGTATCAAGGAAACCAGTTTCAACTTTCTTATACATATTTCACGTTTATAAGAGTGAATGTCTGTAAATATTGAGCAACCGGCGGCCACGGTCAAAAATTGAATTTCGCTCATACCTTGTCCACACATACTTATTAGTAAGAAACTAAACGTGGTGTAGTTTGTTTTTGTAAAGGCCGCTTGGATTTGGAGAAAATCGACAAAATCAATTTTCAGTGCCGGCGACTTGAAGACAACCAAACTTGAGGCAAAATGAGGCGGTCTCAAAACTTCGCTCGTACGCGAAAAGGAAGAAAGCCGGGGGTAAAATATTCCCCGATAAATCAGTTTATAAAGGGTTTTATCCCTAGTATGGCGGTTAATTCTTATCTTAACGATAATGTGGAAGGTAAAAAATTTTATTTTAGTTTTGGTTCTTTTTCAACTCAACGAAGTTTAAATTTAGGCTTGAAGGTCGCGATTTAATTTTTAGGCATGCGCTACTCCTTGGTTTTCCCTGAAACTCAAGCCATAAGGTAGTTAAACATTGTGCTAAAACATATGTAAGAACTGGCTTGGGTAATTTAATTTGCGCTTCAAACGAACGTTTTGAACTTGAACAAATTTTGAGTGAAATATGAGACGTTTGCATAATTCACCAATGCCTTGGCGTTGTCGAAACAGATCACTGGCGTTTCCTGAGAAGAAATCTGATGTACTTCTACAGTACGATAATTAATTTTCCAACATGCAATAGGAATTAACTTACCTTTATAGTATGGAGCACTTTTTTTTAACTTTTTCTACTCTCAAGCTCCAAATTCTGCTGGCGCTAACGCATTAAACGAGAGGTCATTGGAGATGGGCCAGGTTATAAAATGTCACTCAAACCAAATGAGCGTTAAGATCTAAATTCTTAAGGTCGTTGAGCAAAATACATCACGAGAAAAATATGTTTTTAAGACATTTTCGGCGATTTGAAAGATGTTCTTACCGGCCATTTAATAGAGTCAGTTTAATACAACATACAGCGAGTCGCTTAAGTGTGAGAAGACAAGGAGTGGTGTTGCGTAACAACGAACACCATCCTTCGAACTTAAGACCGAGCAGAAAACAAAATTGTTTATACATTTCTTTGATGTTTCCAAAGTTATTTGTTCAATTATACAACAAATGAAAGGTTGCATAGTCTGGCTGCCAACAGTACCTGATTTAAAAGTAAAGTGTTGGTCAGTTTTTCGGACACCTGCGTGATAAAAGCATTGAGTAAGGGTTTGGAAAACATCAAAATCATACACCCTGCCAGTACACACTGAACAGAGTAAACACTGAGTAGGCATTAAACTTTGGACAACCTCGATAAATGATCTCAGGCTCGGAAGCTTTTTTGTCTTCAGTGAAGAATCACAATAAAAGAAATCATGTTATTCAATATGTATATTTTGGGGAAGGGTGGCTCTGAATCTTACTTGGGTACTACCTATTAAGACTCCGATGGAAAGGTCGTCGAGGAGATAGAAGAATCCGTCGAAAGGGTTACGCTGTAACTCTTGCTCAAGGACGTTAGGTAAGCAATTCGCTCTAAGCCCTGTCTCCCCCCTTTTCAAATGCATGCACAGGCTAACCAGTATTAAAAAAAATACATTAGCACTCGCAACTAAGAAAATATTGCAAAGTAATCGGGGAAACGCTATCCAGGCAGGGCGGCCTTGTGGAGTGGTAGGTGACGTAGCGCTATTTTCAAGTCTACAAACCTCTCCTTGAGTGAAAAGACTTAAGACATGAGTTTCAGTTTCTAGTATTGAATGTATACAATGAGGGAAACCTGGGGTCTAGAACGCTAACCTGTTCTTCTCTCATTCCTTTACCAAAGGATGCGTCAAAGTATATCAGACAATTTTCTACTTACAGCAGGCTGAGCTACTCAAACAAGCTTTAAAACCTGACACTAAGATGATATACCGCAGATACGGCAAGTTAGAAAGCTGGAATCAAACGTGTTTACCGATGGGTTAGGCCCTGACGTCTTCAAATTCACGTTAAAAGGACACTGTTGAGGCAAAAGCATTAAGTTTACTTTTCTAGTAAATTCCGTCTTGAGGCCTTAGACAACAGACCAGAGGGGCCCGTTCAGTCCAAAGTCCCCATAACTTGTCGGGCTCGAAATCAAATATTCAGATCGAAATAAAAGGAATAAGAGAAGAGCGAGTCTTGGCTAGCAAAATACTCCATTTTTTTCATAACTGATAATTTTATCATGTTAGATGCAAAACTACTGGAAGTTCTGTCTTGCATGTAAACAACAACAGCTTAAGGGCCCGTTAATTATTGGGACTTTCGAGAAACGGGCACAGAAGCAGATGCAGCCTCAGTATCCGTCTCACTGATGACTTCCAGAGAAAGTTATGGTCGGACACTTTCTTTTCAAGAGTTCTGATCATGAATTTCTGACGAGCCACCAAATTTCAGTCTCAAGACCGGTAAAAAAGCGCACACTCAGGACATGGCAAAATGACCGAGAGTAAAACTGAAAAAAAAAAACTATGTGGGTAAAGAAAGTAGTGGAAGCGTTAGGCAATAGTTGACAGGGGCATCCAACGACACAATAATCATAACAACTGTTCGGTCATCCACAGGGCAACTTGAGTAGTCTTGTCTTGTACAGTATCCCCTCCATGTTGTGACTTGGCATTAATTATTAACTAAAGGAAAACCTTCACAAAAAAAATTTTTCCTCACTTCTCTTTATCAACAATTATCTTTCCCCTAATAGTATAATGTAACAGCTTTTTTGATGGAAATATTCTTTCCAAGGGGTGCCTAACCAAGTTGGAAAATTACGGAAATGCAGGGGATGGTAGCCGGGTCTGACAGGCACCCCCCCCCCCCCCCCCTGGAATGGAAATTCCATTACTAAGAACAGTATATCAAACTTACAAAATGTGGACTTTCTCCTAAAGGTTTCTGTATCATGCTAAGCAGTGTATTAAAACACGGACTGAATGGTTAAAACGTATAATTGCAGCTGTAACAGGAACATGTATCTTTGGTGATGCAGCAACGTTTATAAATAGAGATTGCAGATTTTTATTTGGAGATTTTTTTGTTGTGCCTTTCTTGGGTCCAGCCTTGGGATGAACAGTAATGTGCAGCCCGTGGTGAGGAAATTTGGTTGCAATTGACTGGAATGATTTGCCAGTGGGCAGAGAATTTGACGCCAAATTTTTGAAAAATGTCAAATCCCCACCCCATGCCCTGCTTCCCCCTCCACGGCTGTGTATAAAAGTGGGACGGGGACAAGGGGACGGGGACATCGGGACGCGTGTGTTGGGACTAGAGACTTGGGGAAGCGAGACGAAGGACTTGAGGACATCAAGTATGGGACGCGGGGACGTGTGGGACAGGGACGCGGGGACTTCAATACAGAGACGCAGGGGACGCGGGATGTGACTAATTATTCCAAAGTCGGAGGCAAATGCGATATCTCTTTCTTCGTGAAAATATGTTATTTCTGGCCAACATTAGATTCCATCTTCCAAAACCACATGGGACACCTTATGATGTTTACACAAAATACTTCTTTATAATAGGAGTAAGCGCACTGACTATCGTGGGCGCGATCCATTCAACCAAAACTCAGACCGGTTCGACCGGAAAAAGTGGTCTACCTCAAAAAATGGACCAGTTTTTTTCGAAACTTTTCCGGTTGGACTGAACCGATTCTTTGAGTTTTGGACCGAAATTCCCGGAAATTTTGGTTGAATGGATCGCGCCCCGTGATTAGGGTTAGGGTTGATTTCCACTGTCGCCTAATTTTTACATGCGTACGTGCGTAAAATTTGCGTTTACAAATAAAATAGAGGCAATGTATGAAAGGTCGCGCGTAAGCGTAAAAGTAGAATCTCGCTCAACTTCACGTTTAATCTCAACAATTTATATCTTATTTCGATCTTATTTACGTGATTAAAATTTACTTGAGTTAACGTGCATAGCCAAAAACGCGTCAGTAGAAATCAACCTTTAAGTACTGTTAGCAAGCATTTACTGTTAGGTTTGTCACTTAAAATACGTAGAACAAAATAAATATTGCTACAAAAGTTGAATCCCTCGTGGTTTGGAAGTAGAGGCGATGGATTTCGGAGTTAGCACTTCAGGATTCGAAGCTCGCTTATGCCACTTCATTTTAAATTTATTTGGAATCGAATGCTGTTATTCTACGTAATTTTTGGCGATCGCAACCCACTCTACCCTGCTTTGGGCTCCAATATTCCATCAGCAAGAAGACCAGGACAACGGTTTCACTTTCTTCAATGCATGGGGTCTTCGCCGAGTCTTCGCTTCGTAAACAGGCACGGAGGAACCCTAAGGAGGGCAGGGTGGGTTGTCTCCACCAAAAGGTATTCACAAGGAAGTGACTGATATCGCATTTACCTCCGACTTTTGCAATAATTATTCGCATCCCGCGTCCCCTGCGTCCCTGTGTTTGACGTCCCCGCGCCCCCGTCCCTCACGCCCTCGAGTTCCATACTTAATTTCGTCAAGTCCCCCGTCTCGCGTCCCTAAGTCCCAAGTCTTCACACACGCGTTCCGATGTCCCCGTCCCATTGTCCCCGTCCCACTTTTATACACAGCCGGCCATTTAGTGTTTTGAAAACCTTGACCGGCAGTCGAGCTGAAAAGAGTTTTAAGTGTCACAAAACACGGTTTCGTCTTTTTCGCCCAGTGTAATCCAAACACTAGACTTGAGATCTATAAAGTATTTCAGGATCGCTTGACTTGTCTTAATCGACAAATGATAGTTTAGATTAGCTAAAAATCTTTCGATTTTGTGAAATTTACCGAGAATATGGGACTGCCGGCCATTTAGTGTTTTCAACACCTTGACCGGTTACCGGCCATATAGCCACAGCGTAATTGTTAATTGTCCAATGTGAAGCACGGTACAAAATATCAGTCAAAGCAGGAAAAGGTGTTTTCCACATGATTCCTGCTCATGTCCGTGAGAAAAATACTCGAAACCTTTATACGTTTTTTTCCTTCCTCTTTCAACAGAAAATACGTCCACACGATCGCTTGTACGGTCGTCTTTGTTCAACGCTTATCCGGGCCGCAATGCTACTTGTCCTCTTTCCAGGTGTTCCAACAAAAACGATGGTCCACGCGGTCGCTTTAACTGTATTTCTACCGTTTCTTGTAAAGGATCCGTTTCTGTAGAAGTTTTAACCAGTTTCTATGGTAGGTTCTTCGATAAAGAAGGACAATTTATCAAGTACACACCCTCCACATCGTCCCACCACTTTAGGTAGCCATTTTTTTCATTTATTGACCCCGCCTCGCTTTGGCGCGCTGAATCTTCCGGAAGTCAACCAGTTTACCGGAAACTGTTTCCGCATGGTCCGCATAGTTCTAAAAATAACTTTTTTGAAATTAAGATATCCCAAAGGCGTGACTGAGAGACTCCCTCTCTGTCCTATTATGGCCCTTGGCAAGGATAAGCAATAATTAGGGAGCTGCCACTTTTGCTTTTTTTGGATTCAAAATCTGGGAAAACATTCACTCTAAATTTAAAAAAAAAAACTCCCCTATAACTTCCATCCCAATGAGTAATTTGATTTCTCTGCCCTTACTATCAATAATAATTTCCAACTAATTGTTTTAATATAAAATTGTAAGTAAGACTTTATGCACTTTTAATTTTCTCCGTAATACCTTACTTGTAGTTTCAATGTTAATATCTAGTACGCCAGTTGGTTGCACGTGGCAGTGACCAACTCGGAAGCCTAAGATCCTCACATATGGATTACTGCAAGCGGGAAATATAAGAAGTGCTCGCTGCTCGCGAGTTGTACTATCTAAACTGCTCGCTACTCGCAAAGCAAATTTTTCATCTCTGCTCGTGCTCGCAAAAAAATCGCAGTGCTCGCATGCTCGCGAATGCTCGCGAAGACCAATCGTCACCCCTAGTGTTTGAAAGCAATTTTTAATAGCGCTTCAGCATAAACGCTTTCATCGTATAGTAGCCACATAACGTATAAGTAGAAAGATTATTCTAATAACGCTTCAGCATAAACGCGCTTTCATCGTAATAGTAGCCACATAACGTATAAGTAGAAAAATTATTCTTAAAGAACAACGCAAAATTAAGCATAAACAAGAACCCATCACTATTGCATAAATTTCAATTGCTTTCTTCCGAGTCGTTGTGTCGGGTGTTCCAAAAAACAAACATTAACGATTCAACCCATAAAGAGAACCAGATATCAAACGCAACTGATTCAGGCAATAATTTATTTTTTAAAGATCAATTCTTGAAAATTTACGCTCATACAGCAAAGATACAAGGAACATTCCGAGTGAACCACATCGCTAAAGATCACGCGGCCTGTTATCAGTACTTTCTGGTAAAATACAACTACGATTCGAAGTCATAAATCGAATGCCTGTTAAATCGTTTCATGTTCGATGGATTCTTTCCTCAAACCTCACACGACTTCCTGTACAACAAAATATTGTCGGGTTTTCTCCTTCTGATTCAAATCACGTTGTAGATCAGCTTCACTCGCCGCTGCGGCCCATTAGTAGTCCACGCGGTATCAAGGAAACCAGTTTCAACTTTCTTATACATATTTCACGTTTATAAGAGTGAATGTCTGTAAATATTGAGCAACCGGCGGCCACGGTCAAAAATTAAATTTCGCTCATACCTTGTCCACACATACTTATTAGTAAGTAACTAAACGTGGTGTAGTTTGTTTTTGTAAAGGCCGCTTGGATTTGGTGAAAATCGACAAAATCAATTTTCAGTGCCGGCGACTTGAAGACAACCAAACTTGAGGCAAAATGAGGCGGTCTCAAAACTTCGCTCGTACGGGAAAAGGAAGAAAGCCGGGGGTAAAATATTCCCCGATAAATCAGTTTATAAAGGGTTTTAGCCCTCGTATGGCGGTTAATTCTTATCTTAACGATAATGTGGAAGGTAAAAAATTGTATTTTAGTTTTGGTTCTTTTTCAACTCAACGAAGTTTAAATTTAGGCTTGAAGGTCGCGATTTAATTTTTAGGCATGCGCTACTCCTTGGTTTTCCCTGAAACTCAAGCCATAAGGTAGTTAAACATTGTGCTAAAACATATGTAAGAACTGGCTTGGGTAATTTAATTTGCGCTTCAAACGAACGTTCTGAACTTGAACAAATTTTGAGTGAAATATGAGACGTTTGCATAATTCACCAACGCCTTGGCGTTGTCGAAACAGATCACTGGCGTTTCCTGAGAAGAAATCTGATGTACTTCTACAGTACGATAATTAATTTTCTAACATGCAATAGAAAGTAACTTACCTTTATAGTATGGAGCACTTTTTTTTTTACTTTTTCTACTCTCAAGCTCCAAATTCTGCTGGCGCTAACGCATTAAACGAGAGGTCATTGGAGATGGGCCAGGTTATAAAATGTCACTCAAACCAAATGAGCGTTAAGATCTAAATTCTTAAGGTGGTTGAACAAAATACATCACGAGAAAAATATGTTTATAAGACATTTTCGGCGATTTGAAAGATGTTTTTACCGGCCATTTAAAAGAGTTAGTTTAATACAACATACATCGAGTCGACAAGGAGTGGTGTTGCGTAACAACGAACACCATCCTTCGAACTTAAGACCGAGCAGAAAACAAAATTGTTTATACATTTCTTTGATGTTTCCAAAGTTATTTGTTCAATTACACAACAAATGAAAGGTTGCATAGTCTGGCTGCCAACAGTACCTGATTTAAAAGTAAAGTGGTGGTCAGTTTTTCGGACACCTGCGTGATAAAAGCATTGAGTAAGGGTTTGGAAAACATCAAAATCATACACCCTGCCAGTACACACTGAACAGAGTAAACACTGAGTAGGCATTAAACTTTGGACAACCTCGATAAATGATCTCAGGCTCGGAAGCTTTTTTGTCTTGAGTGAAGAATCACAATAAAAGAAATCATGTTATTTCATATGTATATTTTGGGGAAGGGTGGCTCTGAATCTTACTTGGGTACTACCTATTAGGACTCCGATCGAAAGGTTGTTGAGGGGATAGAAGAATCCGTCGAAACGGGTTACGCTGTAACTCTTGCTCAAGGACGTTAGGTAAGCAATTCGCTCTAAGCCCTGTCTCCCCCTTTTTCAAATCATTGCACAGGCTAACCAGCATTAAAAAACTTACATTAGCACACGCAACTAAGAAAATATTGCAAAGTAATTGGGGAAATGCTATCCAGGCAGGGCGGCCTTGTGGAGTGGTAGATGACGTAGCGCTATAAACCTACAAACCTCTCCTTGAGTGTGAAGACTTAAGGCATGAGTTTTAGTTTCTAGTACTGAATATACAGCTATTTCGAGAAAGGTTGTCGAAAAAAATGTGCACGCGACAATCCCGAAAGGTAATATGGAATATGATCAATACACTGTTCCTGACGACTGTAGCTGCCGAACCTACTTTTGTTGCTTTCTTTTAGCACTCGCAAACACATTTCCATGGCCTTTCGTGCCAATTCTTTCAAATTTCTTTGAAAAAAAGAGAACTCAAAACCACCCACAATGCCTTTCAGGATTTTCGCGTGCACTTTTCCCGACAACCTTTCTCGAAACAGCTGTATACAATGAAGGAAACCTGGGGTCTAGAACGCTGACCTGTTCCTCTCTCATTCCTTTACCAAAGGATGCGCTAAAGCATATTAGACAATTTCCTCCTTATAGCATGCATGCTGGGCTTCTCAAACAAGCTTTTAAAAAACCTGACACTAAGATAATATACCGCAGATACAGCAAGTTAAAAAGCTGGAATCAGACGTGTTTACCAATGGGTTAGGCCCTGACGTCTTCAAATTCACGTTTAAAGGACGCTTTAAAAGGTTACTTTTCCAGTAAATTCCCTTCTTGAGGCCTTAGACAACGGACCAGCCGGCCCGTTTATCCAAAGTCCCTAAAACTTTTCAGGCCCGAAATCAAATATTCAAATCGAAATAAAAGGAATAAGTGGGGCGCGGGTTTTGGCTAGCAAAATACTCCCTATTTTTCATTAACTGATAATTTTATCATGTTAGATGCAAAATTACTGAAATTTCTGTCTTGCATGTAAACAACAACAGCTTTAGGGGGCCGTTAGTTATCGGGACATTCGAGAAACGGGCCCAGAAGCGGATACAGCCTCAATATCCGTTTCACTGATGACAGAGACAAAGTTATGGTCGGAGACTTTCTTTTCAAGAGTTCTGATCATGAATTTCTGACGAGCCACCAAGTTTCAGTCTCAAGACCGGTACTAAAGCGCACACTCAGAACATGGCAAAATGGCCGAGAGTGAAACTGAAAAATAAAACTATATGGGTAAAGAAAGTAGTGGAAGCGTTAGGCGATAGTTGACAGGGGCGCCCAACGACACAATAACTATAACAACTGTTCGGTCATCCACAGGGCAACTTGAGTAGTCTTCTCTTGTACGGTATCCCCTCCATGTTTCTCAATGACTTAATTATTAACTAAAGGAAAACCTTCACAAGGCAAAATTGAGGTTATTAGACACCGTTTTCACGCTAATAAAAATATTTTTCCTCACTTTATCAACAATTATCTTTCGCCTAATAGTATAATGCAACAGCTTTTTTGTTGGAAATATTCTTTCAAGGGGGTGCCTAACCAAGTTGGAAAATTACGGAAATGCAGGGGGTGGTAGGGTCTGACAGGCACCCCCTGGAATGGAAATTCCAGGCGGGTGGGGGGTCTAAAGCAAAAATGCCCTACGTGGGGAGGGTAAGGATATTTTCTGGCACTACACAGTGCCTAGTTACTACATCAGTTTTAACAGAATAAGGTCCATTCAAGCAGTAGTACATGAATTGTAGCCCGATCTTTGTTGGACCAGAAAACAGAATAATATTGAAATAAACTCTAGATTGACTGGACAGCTAAATATTGCTTTCTTACCACGTAACCAAAACTTTGCTCTGCGAGCAATGGTTTCTCCAGGCCGGACGCTACGCTACCAAGGGAGAGAGAGCACTACGAGCGACCGTTGGCCTTTCCATGGATCGTGCACGTCCAAGTGACGCGGCTGACGTCTACATTAAAACGTCAAATGACATCTGACTTCCTTTGATGGCGGGACATTATGTCGCGTGCCACGCTCGGCTCGAGTTCAGGTGGGGCTGGCTAAGAGTCATGAGTATTTGTACAACCGCGCGGTGGGCTCTCTACCTTAAGAAAAGACTACGAAAGCCTCTAACACTGTGACAGGAAGTATTTTTTCCCGCCACACGTCAATCAACCTCAAGTAGGAAGTTCCATGACGGCTACAGCGGTAGTGAAAACGTCGCTCTTTAACAAAAAGTAAATTCGCCTTGTTTCATATCCTTTCTCCCGATTATTCCTTCTCGTTTACTTAGAAGAGTGTAATTCCTGATTGATTGCTACATTGTACTTGGTCGCAACCTGGTCGCCATTCCGCGTCATTGAAAAACGAGTACAGTAGGCTCGCGTTAATACAGCAATTATAAGCGTAGGAAAATGTGCTAGAGCCTTAGCTTATTTTTTAAACAGGTTTAAACATGCAGGTTTAAAAACATATATTTGAAGTGAGGAGGTAATTTACATCAAGGTGCTTTTCTCGCTGTCTACATTATCAGCATTTTTGTTGTTTTTATCGTCATCATTTTGATCGAGGCACAAATTTTCCAAGGTGGGTTGGTTATGGGTTTCAGGTGCAGTCATAACTGCAATTGCTGCTGCAACTGCGAGGCCAGCCATTATTCCAAACGGCAAGAAACGGTGAACGGTGAGCTGAAAAAGAAAGGTGAAACGAACGTTGAGTTCACCTGAAATGTCGCTGAGAGCCGGTCCTATTACTAGTAAAAAATAATTGAGCCATCAAAATGCATGTAAAACCTTTGTAACAGTCGAGGCATTAAGATTTAGCTACAAGTTATAAGTATTAGGCTCCTGGTATTTACCAAATCAGTGGACAGAAATTAGTTTTCGCACGTTTTGATTAGCTCTCGCAACTCGGAATATCCTTGGCTTCTTATTGTTTTGGAACGAGAGTCAAAAGGGAGCTTATGCAGCAACGACGGCGGCGGTGGCCGCTAAAATTGCACAAGTTCCCTAAGGGCCCTTCCCCTAGGCCCAATCGATAAGGACAATCGGGGTGGTCACTTACCAAAAGAGGCGCGTAAGCAGCAGCAAAAGCGCTCACACGAGCTGATGCTGTTGATGTTCCCATGCCAACACTCCTGAGAAAAACGAAAGAACAAGTTTGAACCGTTAATGCAAAACTGTAGCTGTTATGCTAATTTGTTTGGTTTATAAGGTAAATTTGAGATGCAGAGATTTATAGTTGGCCATCAAATTTTGTTATGAATATTATCTTTTCTGTAGTGTCTCGTTGCATGAGCAAAATAGCTGTAGAACGAAAATACTCGTGGCAAAATGTTTTGGTTATCAGCCACGACTCTAAAGCAATTAAGGCATCAAAAACCGAGAGCGATATAGTAAAGTCTCTCACCTTAAAGTTGTCGGAAACAGCTCCGCAGAGTAAATATACACCAACGAAAATGCAATCTCAATGCTAAACTTGGCAACCACCATAGACATGAAGATTTTCCCTGCCAAGTATCCTGAGGGATAGATTGAGAAAAGATGTTGGGTGTTAATGTAGCAATAAGTCTAAGTTAATCTAGTTTAAGGGCCTCATCCAGTTGATCAGGCGGGTAATAAGGACGGAGCTGAGATTTTAAAAGTTGCTTAGCGTTAGTGGCTTCTGGCTTATTTCTTTTCTCTCCTTTCCTTTCCTGTTTCTTGATTTATTAGGGATCTCAATACATAAGTAAGTGTTCGATTTTTTGAAAAATTGAAATTCATTTGCCTTGCATTACTTACAATAGGAAAGAATGCGAGTTGTGGGAATAGCTCAGAATTTCCAAGGAACTCGATACTCCGAAACGATACTCGATACTTGCATCCTTGTCATGAGATTTAACCTGATGACGTACCTTGATCGTCCTCTGCTTTGTCAGTGAGTAGGAGTGCACCTATTGCACCAACAGCAGCCACCAAAAAAGAAATCATGAGAATTTTTCTGCGACCAACCCTTCGAAAAAAAGTTGAAAAAAATATAAACAATTCTTTCAAGGCATTTTACCTTCCTAGAAACATAGTGCAGTAAACATTTTAACCTTTTTTTAATGACTAGAACAGATACTTTAATACATAGATTTAGCGAAGACCTAAACGCAAAGCTCTCGCGAGTACTTTTAAGAACTGTATTTCTAAAGTAAAGTTTTCGGAGCCTGCGATTTCTTGGATACCATAAATGGTTAGCGAAGACCTTTAAAAGAACACGTCGCCTCAACAATGAGTTGTGCAAGTGGGCCTGCGATGCAGTCATGACACTATTCAGAAGGTATCCTATTATGGCAGCTGTCAATCATGACAGGGATGACTTAAGTGCAATTTGTATACAGTCTACTCTCTCTTAACGGACACCTCTATAAGACAGACACCTCTGTAAAACGGACACTCAGAGTTGGTCCCTGCCTTTCTTTACTTCCTTTATTTGACTCTCTGTAAGACGGACATCTCTCTAAGACAGACACATACTGCAGGCCCCAAGGTGTCGGTCTTAAAAAGAGTTGACTGTATGCCTTGGATTTATTTTTAAGGTAGTAAGACAATACACATCTGCTAACAGGAAATGGCGGACGTACGGACATACCTACGAACGATTTTTTCACGGAAAAATTTTCCAATTTCGAATTAAAAGTTACCGCTGAATACAAACATTAACGACACATTTATATAGAGTAGCCTCGACATAAAGTAAAATATTCACAAATTCCCGTAGCCTGAATTTCATCCGATTGCTTCGAGTCGTTTTCTCCTCTCAGCAACGTCTGAATCGACCAGCCGTTAATGCCGTTCAGTGACGTCACTACTACCCGAAAACCGGGTAGTGATTTTGATTGGTTGGTTCTCTAAACATTCGCGTAATTATGTATAATTATGAGAAAGTATAGCGGGATTGTCTCTTGATATTCAGCGGATCGCATCGGTGGCATGCTTGCGTGGAGTTCAAACATTTCGATAATCTTCATCGTAAACAGCAAAATTGCCCTTGTCTTCGAAACTGAATCGCTAAATTGAACTGCGAACGAAGAATCATTGCGGAGAGTCGGTAGGTTTTTCATTTAGAGTCGCTTTGTGGTTTCCGCAGTGATTTTGTTTATGCAAGGTATCTGAAGAGGAATGTCATGTTGTCATTTGACCTTCTTGCTATTTTCACCTTCAAGTGTAATGATTCTGTTAGCTTTTCTTTCTCGTTTCCTTGTTTAATTTTTTTCTTCGTTACGTAGCTTCTTGTCGATTAAAGGAAATTGTTTGTGTTTTTGAACTAAGTGTTTCGTGCTTGTATTTATTTCATTGCGTGATTGCGACCGAGTTAGAATTACAATCGGTTAAAAGTACTGCATGCAGTTGATAGTTTAAACATTAAAAACATGAATTACGATCGAAAAGAGTAAAGCAATTCTGTCAGCTGTTCTGTATCATGTAGACATTTCGGCCAAACAATATTTCTTGGTTTCCCACAGTTGAAAATCGTGTTTTACTTTTTGCATGAATTAAAGCAAAGGAGTAGTGACGTCACTGGACGGCATTAACGGCCGGTCGATTCAGACGTTGCTGAGGGAGTAATAATGACTCGAAGTAATCGGATGAAATTCAGGCTAAAATTCCCACAAGTAAGTGTTTGAAATTTGAAAAGACACAATAGACAGCAGAGTAACCAAAAGGTCTTCCTATCGTTGGAATTTGTGAATAAATTTACTTCAGATGGAGGCTACGTCTGTAAAAAATGCGTCTTCACCTCTGTTATTCAGCTGTCATTAGCGAACTCGAAACTTGACTTTAACATCCAAATTTTCTTACCCATGGTGCTCCGCTGCACGTGCAATCGTGCGCGAGAGGCTCAACTATGGATAAGCGCCACTAAGAGAGGTGTTGGGGAAATGCCACCTGAATATCGATGTATCAAAACACTGAGTAACTAAAATTTTTACTTCCCTATGGGATCCCTCCCTATGGAAATTCCTCAATTGTATTGGCAAAACAACCTTCAACATTCTGATTCTCATTCTTACCCAGTTACCTATAAACGGTTTGATCAATGAACGGATGAACTCTTCTAATTACTTTATCAATATACAATTCATAAAATATATTTCAGCTTGTTTTGATGTTCGTGACAAATTATTATCAAAGTAACGTAATTGCCCTGAGGTGTAATTTTGATTCCTAAACATAGAAGTACCTGATTTAAAAGTAAAGTGGTGGTCAGTTTTTCGGACACCTGCGTGATAAAAGCATTGAGTAAGGGTTTGGAAAACATCAAAATCATACACCCTGCCAGTACACACTGAACAGAGTAAACACTGAGCAGGCATTAAACTTTGGACAACCTCGATAAATGATCTCAGGCTCGGAAGCTTTTTTGTCTTGAGTGAAGAATCACAATAAAAGAAATCATGTTATTCCATATGTATATTTTAGGGAAGGTTGGCTCTGAATCTTACTTGGGTACTACCTATTAAGACTCCGATGGAAAGGTCGTCGAGGAGATAGAAGAATCCGTCGAAAGGGTTACGCAGTAACTCTTGCTCAAGGACGTTAGGTAAGCAATTCGCTCTAAGCCCTGTCTCCCCCCTTTTCAAACGCATGCACAGGCTAACCAGCATTAGAAAACTTACATTAGCACACGCAACTAAGAAAATATTGCAATTGAAAGTAACCGGGGAAATGCTATCCAGGCAGGGCGGCCTTGTGGAGTGGTAGGTGACGTAGCGCTATTTTCAAGTCTACAAACCTCTCCTTGAGTGAAAAGACTTAAGACATGAGTTTCAGTTTCTAGTATTGAATATATACTATGAAGGAAACCTGGGGTCTAGAACGCTGACCTGTTCTTCTCTCATTCCTTTACCAAAGGATGCGTCAAAGTATATCAGACAATTTTCTACTTACAGCATGCTGGGCTACTCAAACAAGCTTTAAAACTTGACACTAAGATGATATACCGCAGATACGGCAAGTTAGAAAGCTGGAATCAAACGTGTTTACCAATGGGTTAGGCCCTGACGTCTTCAAATTCTCGTTAAAAGGACACTGTTGAGGCAAAAGCATTAAGTTTACTTTTCTAGTAAATTCCGTCTTGAGGCCTTAGACAACAGACCAGAGGGGCCCGTTTGTCCAAAGTCCCCATAACTTGTCGGGCTCGAAATCAAATATTCAGATCGAAATAAAAGGAATAAGAGGAGAGCGGGTCTTGGCTAGCAAAATACTCCATTTTTTTCATAACTGATAATTTTATCATGTTAGATGCAAAACTACTGAAAGTTCTGTCTTGCATGTAAACAACAACAGCTTTAAGGGCCCGTTAATTATTGGGACTTTCGAGAAACGGGCACAGAAGCAGATGCAGCCTCAGTATCCGTCTCACTGATGACTGCCAGAGAAAGTTATGGTCAGACACTTTCTTTTCAAGAGTTCTGATCATGATATTTCTGACGAGCCACCAAATTTCAGTCTCAAGACCGGTAAAAAAGCGCACACTCAGGACGGGCAAAATGACTGAGTAAAACTGAAAAAAAAAAAACTATATGGGTAAAAAAAGTAGTGGAAGCGTTAGGCAATAGTTGACAGGGGCATCCAACGACACAATAATCATAACAACTGTTCGGTCATGCACAGGGCAACTTGAGTAGTCTTGTCTTGTACGGTATCCCCTCCATGTTGTGACTTGGCATTAATTATTAACTAAAGGAAAACCTTCACAATAAGGCAAAATTGAGATTATTAGACACTGTTTTCACGTTAACAAAAATATTTTTCCTCACTTTATCAACAATTATCTTTCGCCTAATAGTATAATGCAACAGCTTTTTTGATGGAAATATTCTTTCCAAGGGGTGCCTAACCAAGTTGGAAAATTACGGAAATGCAGGGGATGGTAGCCGGGTCTGACAGGCACCCCCCCCCCCC
>CALNXI010000750.1:63252-89610 GCA_942486025.1 Porites evermanni
CTCCCTATGGAAATTCCTCAATTGTATTGGCAAAACAACCTTCAACATTCTGATTCTCATTCTTACCCAGTTACCTATAAACGGTTTGATCAATGAACGGATGAACTCTTCTAATTACTTTATCAATATACAATTCATAAAATATATTTCAGCTTGTTTTGATGTTCGTGACAAATTATTATCAAAGTAACGTAATTGCCCTGAGGTGTAATTTTGATTCCTAAACATAGCTTTTGCAATACTGTATGTGCTTGTATGGTCATGCAAATAAAGCCCGTTGTTCTTGTAGGTTATGCTCTTCCAGTTCACCAAAATATAAAGTCATTTTGTACTGTCCAACCCGCTATAAGGGCCAATCCCGTTACAACGGTCATCTTCCCACAGCGGCCACTGTTTTCGCCGGAAAACAGCCCTTATATTTACACTCATTTTATACTCATAACTATCTCGTCTAAAAGGAAGATGCCGCTAAAATTTTGTCCTGTCTGGTTTAGGTGTTCACGTTTTTCTTGTGATTTTCTGTTTTCTATTTGATTGACGTATTTTAATATGTTATAAATAATACATTTTAAAAAGAAAAAAGTTCTTTTTTTAATAATATTGGCCTTCCCCGTTTCGGGTATCTACAGATGTACTTATACTTACCATATTCCAAGGCAGAGGGTGTTCTGAGCAAGAGGTTCAATTAAAATTAGGTCAATTACCTTAGAGTCAAAAGCGCACTAACTGGATATGCGGGCACGCTGGCACAGGACGATATCACAACGTTCACGTAGATATTTCCTCCAACAAATGGAGACGCAAAGGCTATACCCCATGAAATAAAGGAGGCAGCCAACCTAATGAGCAAAGAACAAGCAGAACATCAATGGTGGACAATTTCCCGCCAAAGGGGCTAAGAGAATTCCACAATCCTGAACAACACCCTACTTCATTTGCGTAATTTCTCACGATTTCATACTCAGCCTCATTAAAATTATGAAATAAGCATCCCTTACCACGTATCTTAATAAGCAACGAAACAAGGGTAATTTGATTTATTTTTCTTTCGAGCAATATGTACAACTATGATATTCTTGTAAAAACAAAAACACCCCTTACCAGATAAGCCATGAGACTAGGGTCCTGTGAGCCATTTTTCGCGAAGAAAACAGATCTCGCAAGTCACCAAGTGTCTCTTCTTTTGGCATTTTCAGTTCTACCTCTGGCATTTCTTTTTTATTCAATCTCGCAACTTTAGCGAGAATTGTTCTTGCTTCAGATTGCCGTCCTTTCTTAAGAAGCCAACGGACAGACTCTGGGATGAAGCTATGAAAAAAATAAATATATAATAACCCATGCACGACGATTTGTCACACACCAGCAAAATCTTTTTATTATTTTTCTTCCTGATAACGGCATATCCATGTATGCAGTAAAACAACCGTACTGAAAGGGTTATCCTTTGAACATATAACAACAATAACACAAAAGAACATAAAATATGACGAAGATCATCGCAGACGTAGACTTGCCACAAGTCGAATGCATGAGCACCGAAGGCGCGAAGGACGCTCGCCAAGCGAACGAAAGCGAACAACGACGAAGTCGCGAGACGGGCGACTGCGAAAAGAAAGCCTGAAAAAAATCAGGCTTATGTGAAATTGACATTCAAGAAGCTAAATCAAACCTAACTGATCCGCTTTCCGGCTACCCGCTTAATACCAAGACATTGTAATTTCCAGCAGCTGTTTTTGTCCTTTGGGAAAGCCCTTACAGTTCTGTAAATTTAAATGCGGACCGACGACGTCGTCGTCGTCCCCGGCTGACACTTTGCTTGTACTTACAACCAGCCAGAGACGAGAAGAATTCCCGAGGCTCCAGTCACCATGGTGAAAGTTTTCCAATCCCGTATGGCGTATGCAAAGCCCGCCAAAGCCATAGCCATTAAAAAGAAACCAGTCCATACCAAACCCCCCGTCATTCCTCTATGACGTACACCAGAAAACTCCGTTAACAGTACAAATAATGGGATGCTGTACGCACCTAGGGAGGGAAAAAAAGATCACTCAATTCTGAACTTAACGACACATGTTTGATCCATTAACGTGCACTCTAATGAAGGATTAGAGCTCTAAACGTCACAACAAATAGAATGTTTTTAAACATCAAACAAAAAGACCTATAATAGCGGAGCTTTACGCACGCTCTGCGCGCGCTGGAGCGTAGCCCCATAGCTAAGTCAATCTATCCATCCTAGAAAATGGAGTGAATCTGTAATAAATAATAAATAAATAAAATTTGGGAATCACGTGACCGTACACCGACCGCCGCCGGCCTTTTTTTTACGCCCACTTCAAGATGGCTGCCACCTACCGTTGTCGGCTGGTAACTACAGTATTCACGTACATTGTGGTACTGAGATCTACCGGAAGAATTTGCTTTGCTTCCGGTAAAAATGTCTCTCTAGTAGGCTTTAAACTCCTCTAAACTGGCCTCTTCTTACCCCAGTTTTGACCCACTGCAAATTTGGCGCTTGTGTTTTCCAGGCCTAATGTACTATGATCAAGAGCCATAAAAATGTGATCGAAGATGATTGCTGTTTTGGGGCTGCACACATAAGGCTATTAACTCGATGTAAGATTTGTTTCACTCTTGGACCGTTCGCGAATTATTTTTCTCTAAAATCACTTGACCTGTCTTCACATAAATGTGCTCTAAAGTTAACTGATTTGTGGATTACAAGTTAATTGTTTGATTTAAATCATAAATTTATTAATGGGAACTTTGATTTTAGCCCTGGCCAAATCTATATATTAATGCTTTTGGTTGATCATGTTTTGGCACTGAACAAAGAGGAGCTCGAGCCTATGACTGCCTACTGACTTGCCTTCGGGCGTGATGTGAAGACTCTTTGCAATGGTCAACTTGGCCTTGAACACAAAGAATGAATAATACCTCTAAAATTAACACTCCTAAACCTAACTTTCACAAACTTAGACCATTTATACTAAACAATTGTCTTTGGATTTTCTTCAGAGCCAAGGTTAGTGAGGAAGTACATTAAGTATCAATTTCTAGTAGGTTGACCTATTACCACCCAAGTGCCTCGTACAAAAAAATCACTAGTAAGTATTAAGTATGAAAAAGAAAAATTAAAGTCTCACCGATCATAAACCCAATGATGGCTCGAAAAAGAGCAAACAACCAGAAGACAGGAGCAAAGGATGAAGCAAAATGAAAAACACAGCACAAAAAGCCGCAGATGAAAAGAGGAAGCTTCCTGCCAAACTTGTCAGAGATGGGACTAACAAGAATGCTCCCGATGAAAAAACCGGCAAAGATAACAGAGGTCGAGACGAAACCCAAAGATCCTCGGTCGCATACAAGGTCAAACTATGAATCCAAAGAAATATAACATTATTACATTAAAAATGTTACTGGCAAAAAGACTGTTGAACGAAAACAAGAGAGAATAAAGAAAAGAAAGAAAGAAAAGAAAAGAAAAAGAGAGGGTCATCTTTAAAACTGCCAGAATACACTTTCAAAACAATTGGGGTTCCCTGATTCCCGAAATCTAATTTTCCACCACTGAGTAACTTACAATTAATTCGTATACAGGTTTTACTAACCATCAGTTATATTGGCATTTACTACAAAGGTGTAAAATTGACAATTTTTCTTTTGGCTCTTTTGGAATATGTTACCTTGCTAACTTAACTCACACCAAAACAATACTGTAACTCCCCTCCCCTAAACTTTTATGGCAATACTGGGGTGGATAAATACCTCAGTTACTATTGAAGTGAAGTCATCAGCAAACTCCCAGTCTTTCCTTGGAATATTACATCTGAAGGAGTACATGTCACCTCCGAGATTAATGGTTTCATTAAAGGGACAGGTAGTTTTATTTTTACACTTCCAGCCAGGCTCTCCCGCGATGAAAACCATTCCCATCACAGGCACAGACCACCAAAAAGCATATGCTAAGTTAAAAAATATGTTAAGAACGATCTGATAGCGACCAAAGCTGCCTATGGTTTCCAAAACTTGGTCAGTGGTTTGCGACTTCATAACTGAAAGAGAAAAATAGATCGAATAGAATAGATTATAACATAGCTAGAAAATTCGTCTAATCAAATTCAATAGCGCGAGCGTGCTTCATATTCCTATTGAGCACGCTGATGACGTCAATAAACTATTCGTAATTCCTCGAGTTGTTTAAGAATGTGAGCTTAGCAATCCTGAACAGGGGTCTTTTTTGCATGAGCATGCGCGACCGCTGAACAAGCGATGTGCATGGAGGCTCACCACAGGGTTTGCCTTCATCAAAATGGCGCGTCTCAAAGCTATCATAGCGATTATTTTGCTCGTTAGTCTTGGCGAATGTGCTCGTAATTTAACAAAATGTGTAGTTTGCAAAAAAAACTCCAACATGGTCTTAACAAAAGCGAAGTAGACCGGCTTTAACATACACGAGCTACTATCAAATTTCATCTCCCCACCTGACATGGACAACAGCGCGTGTATATGTAGTGCCTGGAGGATTGCGCTGGCCTCATCAAAGTCTAAACAAAGTGCAGAAACGTTTGTTGATGCAAGTAAATACTCTCAATTTCTTTGTTTTGAAATCGGAAAGGAAGAGAAATATCAAAAAAAAAACATAGCAAATTTCAGCAAGTGGGTTCGAAGTGCGCGAAAGCCGATGTTCAGTTCAGCAGTGAATTAATATATGTTCTACAATTTTCCTAGCACTTTAAAGCTACAAAATTAAGAGCACACGAGACGTAGATTAGTCACCTGGTGAGATGTTGGTGGTAGTCACTCTGCATGTCTCGAACAATAAAAAAAATGAATATCAATGAGACACAGTCAAAACTGCATTCAATAGGACCAATCTTGTGACCGATTTTGATGAAACAAACGGTTAGGTTTCCCAAGAAGTACAGTAAACATGTAATGCCGACCAAAAGTTAAAGATCATTAGAACGTTTAAGTTCTGGCTAAAAGCAAATTCCTGTAAAAGATGCGTTACAATGTTAGTCCACGCAAAAACAAGAAGTTCTACAATTTTCCTATAAACAAACTTTGTATCGCTAAAATACTTAAGGCAAAAACTTTCTATTCCAACTGAAAACGGCGTGGTAGTCGCCCGCTGATCGTTATTAATCCACTCCCGAAATATGGCTAAATCAGCTATTAACAAATAATTGACAGAAATCCTCTACGGCATCGAGAAACTGATTTACATCCGATTTATAGACAAACACTAAATAAAGAACATTTTGCTCAGTAGCTACGCATCAGCAATGCATTCTATGCCAAACTTTGCGGTTCTTAAAGGGGAATCAAGGCACGAGTCGAGCGCCAAACAACAACAAGCAGCCATGTTCGTGTCAGACATCCTTGAGAAACTTGCTCTTTCACCTCGTTCAGCGCATCAGTCTCCACTTTAAATCAACAGATCTTTACTTATTTTGTACAACGAAGGTCTTTCCTAAGTTCCTGCTACCATTTCAATCTCAAGCAAGCTTTCAAAGTGAACAATTTGGTTCCTATGACTATGCAGCACGGTCACTGTCACTGCTCGCGTGCTCTTTGACAAGTCAGCGGTCGCGCATGCTCATGCAAAAAAGACCCCTGTTGCAACCCTGAGTCTCCTGAGTGCATCCATAACTCAGCAGTACACGAAGAAGCGTTTACCATGTGTTTTATGAGGAAATTTAAGAGGAAACGTTTGAATTTGCTAACCGATAGCAAAGAAAAGAGGTGAGTGTTGTTGTTGTTGTCATCTCCGCGAGCTGTGCGGACTATGGCGTGAGCTCATTCTTTGCAAAGTTGTTTTCTCTCAATAACAATTTTTCGGTGAATTAATAGTTTTCCGGCACCTAAATATGGATTTTACAATCATTTTAGAGTAAACTTTCTCTCATTTTCAGGATAAAAACATAAGCTGAACTGTGATAAAAAAACATAGTCACGTAAACATTGGCGCGTACTGCTTTGAGCGCGCCCTACAATAATAAAATTTTAAATTAACTGCTGCATTGATCGCTTTGATAATGTTATAAAACAATTAGTTCATGCTGCAGCTGTGCGTATGTCGAGATATTGAGCACTTGGGAAGTTTGGAGAGCACTCAAGAGGCTAGAGTTGCACTCGGCTGCGCCTCGTGCAACTCTTACGCCTCTTTCGTGCTCTCCAAACTTTCCGCGTGCTCAATATCTCGACATACGCACGCTGACGCATGAACTAATTGTTACATAGAATAGAAGTACAGTGGAACCTCGATATAAGGGAGGGCGAAGGGACTGGCAAAATATGTTTGTTATAACGAGGTTCGTTAACTAATATCGAGGTCCTGTTTCGTATTGCCATACATTTTATCATTATTGGGCTTAAAAAATAATTCCTTATACCGAGGACTTCGTTGAATAGATGTTGGTTATATCGAGGCTCCACTGTAATATACATTTTCATAAAAAAAAAAAAGAATCTTTGCTGAAATAAGAATCTTCCAACATCTAAATTTATCATTGTTCCGTTTCGATCCTAGATCTGATGCTTAGTAAGCCTCAAAACGCGTATCTTTACAAAACTGCACTTAGTCCTAGACTTCTGCGTTTTTAAACCAGCAAGGCTATGTAGCATATACAACGATGTGGAATGGAGTCATTATTGATGAAGGTTCTCGAAATCTGATTACTACTCCACGGAATTACAGTTTCTTAAAACGAATTATTTCCGCTGATGATGTGGTGTCTGACAGATTTTAATTCTAGTTGGGCTTTAAGAAAAGTCCAACTGGAAATTTAAGATTTTGATCAATGGTTGTTATACAGGTCTCGATAACATACCAGACAAAAGGAAGGAGTTACAAGAACCTCGGAAGGTCATGATCTGCAAACTTCTACAGGTGATTCCTGCACTGTGCAATCAGGTGCAGCAGGAGAAAGGTGCTTATCAGCGGCTTAAAATTTTATGAACATGGCTCCGCTCAACAGTGCATATGACTCAAGAAAGGTTCAGTAATGTGACAGTTCTAAACCCGGGGAGGGGTACTTTAGGAATTATTGGGTGGGGATCTGCCTCCCCCCCGGGGGGGGCTTGTACTTGGAAAATTGCCCTCAAATACAAAGAAAAACAAAGCAAAAACGGTAAATTTACCTCCAACTGTAAGGCTAGCCCTATCGATTTTGAAACGCAAATTTCCCTCCGAATATAAGCCCCTCCAAAAATAAGCCCCTCAAAAAGGGCCTTGAAAAATATAAGCCCCGGGGCTTATTTTCGGAATTTTACGGTATTTTAGCGTAAGAGAGCTTACAGTCAAACCAAGTCAAGCGTACCCCCCAAGATTCTATCAGTGAATTGATTATTTGAAAAATGAATCCGTTAGTCGTTCCCGTAACTGTTGTCAAATTCAAAGCGGCATTTCTGCATGCGTAATGAGCAGTGAATATCCTCTAGTCTTTACGAGAACTTCTCTGTATTTGGTCAGATTGGAAATCTTTGAATGGATTAAGCTTCTATGATGATGATGATGATACCTTTATTAAAGTGTCAAACTGTAATAGCGGTATATAACCACTAAGTGGGGACACTAAAATAAATTTTAAAAAATAAATCAATTAATAAATTAATTAAAAATTAAGAAAAACTATGTACAGTATAAGCAAGTGAGAAATTCGAGAGAACTATATACAATATGTACAAATGTATCCATTACTTATAAATAAATAAATAGAAGACATTTACATCAATTTCAGGAAAATGGAGCCGGTAGAAATTTCATAACTGCCTCGCGTGTGAATTCACGGCTCATTACACATACAAGAATGCAGAGATCAATCTGAAATCTACAACTAGCAACGGATTCAACTTTTGAATAATAAATTCATTAATGGATTCTTGGGGGGTACGCTTGACCTGGTTTGGCTGTAATTATAATGTATTTGTATCGTTCGTGCATAAGATTGCACATTAATTTGGTGGACATTTATTTTTTAAACGAAATTTAGAAAATGAAGAGAAAAAATAGACCAAGTCAGTGCAGCTGTAACGGTGCATATGTTTTCAGACGCGATCAGAATCATATAGTTATACAATTTTCATACAAAGTTGGGTAAATCTACAGGACTGTAGTGTCAATTGAACACCGGCTTCAAGTCAATGTTCACACAGAGACGACAATTGTCTCGATATTCAGTGTTCACACAGCTGAAAAAAATGGGGCTGGTGTTATTTGTAGTGTGGTCATAGTATGCCATGCAGTAAGTAGTTATAATGAGAGTTTTAGAAGCTTTTAGCCCCTAAGATAAATATAAATTGTGGTAAACATAATCTTTACATTATTTTCGGCGCCCTAATTACTTGTTAAACTTATTCGCCGAACACTAACCTTGTTGAACTGCATCAACTTAAGTTCTAAAGCTCAGATGAAATTGAAAAGTCAGCTCTTGGAGGCCGGCATAAAACACCTTCGTAGAGTCAAAGAGAAGAAGTGATATCTTGCGTACACAGCAAAGTACAGGAGATCTTGCTGCGTCAGCCTAAGATGATGCTTAATATATAAAGCTTCTACAATGAGGCTTTGTTACTGTGAAGTTTCGTTCCGGTAGGTTATGTATTAGGTTATGCAATGAATTAACGCTTCACTGACCTTTTTTGCATTTTCACGGTTATTTTGCATGCCATCGAAAAGCCATGGAGTCTATTGTCTTTTTCCTTGGAGACTAAGAAATAATAATAATAATAATAATAATAATAATAATAATAATAATAATAATAATAATAATAATAATAATAAATAATAATAATATTAAACAACTAGTAATAATTGACACTGCAGCTGCCCCCGCTCTGTATGTTGTCAGTCAACGGGCCATTTTACAGTTTTTTGCTTAGTGCCCTGGCCGGGCTTTTGTTTTGTTACAAACTTGTTTTTCTTATGTAAATGATCATGTTCACGGGCTTGGTAGCATGTAGCAGGTCGGATAAAGGTTGGGCGGTGAAACGAGCGCGTCCGAGCAAAAAGGTGTGATGCAGTGGACTGGGACTCTGCTTAGAAATGTCGCTTGTTTTCGACTTCGGTCAGGGCTTGCGATGTGGTTTGTACATTAGACACTGCCGCTGTCACTGAATTATGGCGGCTTGATTTGTTTGCTTACACTTCTTCCTCGTTGCTTTGTGCTGGTACGCTGTCTCCGAGAGGCAAATGTTGCTATTTTTTGCGGGAGGTTTAGTTGGAGTAGACAAACATCTCTTTCAAAGGGTTTCTTTTATTACATTGTTGCGTAACATTCGAAATATAAGGATTTCTCCAGTATGGGGAAAAAACCCTATCGTTTCTGTAACCTACTAGATGGAAAGGATTTCAATAAAAAACAGCTTACCTTACATGAATGTGTGTAGTCTCTCCTGTGTGGTCCACGGGCCGATTTATGGCCGTTTTATGGGTTGTACTGTAAACGGACCTCTCTCTCTATATAAGGTAATTCCGGGGGGTACTTCTAGGAATTCTTGGTTGGGGTGTGCTGCCCTGTTCTCCAAATCCTGACCCTATTTCAGACCAAAAAGTGTAATTTTCCTCACCCGTTTTCAGACCTGGCCTTTAGACAGAAATTAGGTTATCATTACTCAGATTAGAGTGCAAACAAAAATGTTCTTCCAATGCATTTCGAATTTCGAATTCGCATATTCCTCTTTCTTTCTTACTCATTTGGAATATTGAAACGATAAATACGTTCATGCACTCTCGTAGTTTCCTCGAAAACCATACCCGATTCCAGACCAAAATGAGCAAAGTGTATAGTTACCCGTTTTCAGACTAAAACGGCGCAAAAACCCTACCCAATGGGGCGGCACATACCTATATAGCTTAGAGAAAGAAAACCGTTTACAGTACTACCTATAAAACGGGCTACAAATCGGCCCATGGACCACACAGGAGAGATGTACCACACATACTGTGTAAGGTAAGCTGTTTTTTTGTTGAGATCCTTTCATTCTCGTAGGCTACTGAAAACGATAGGTTTTTTTCCCCGTACAAATCCTTATATTTCGAATGTTTTGCAACAATGCCGATGCTCGCCGATGCTCATATTTCGAGCTTGGGCTACCTGTGGGGAAAACAGCTTATCCCATGCAGTGGAAGCCGCCAGAGACCTTGACCTTGTTTCAATCATCCTGTCACGGCAACCGTCACTTCTTGTATGTAGCGATTATGTCAGATAAATCGCGTCAAACATTGTTTTGATAACTCCACTTTAATTCTTATAATCAGCGTCTTAGTCATTATTACAAACGGCAAAAAACGGTGAATGGTAAGCTGCAAAAGAAAGATAAAAGAGAACACGGAGTTCAGAACCTCAGTGGGGCGAAATTGGAAGTATTTACGCTTTCCCGTTTGTTTGGCTCCCGGAACTCAGAATATCCTTTGCGAGTATTCTTTTGGGATGGGAGCCAATATGGCGTCCCGTTTGGCGACAGGTTCAGAAGACGACATTTTTGCTACGAACTCTTGAAGCGGCTGTACCAACAAATAAAAAAAAAAGCGACGAACTTTGGCTTGTCGGTATCAGGAATTTATGGTCTTACTAAATTTTTTACAAAACTTGGACAACGCACTCGAGAAGTCCTAGTAGCCCACGTGGCTGCCCGGCGGGATCATCACGTCAGTGCGTATTGAGGCCTCGGTGGAGGGAGGAGTGCTTCGCCCAGAGAATGGCGGCCTCGCCGGCAAAACCTCACTCTCGCCCCATGTAAAGGGTTCCAGGACAGCCTTGGATTCTGGATTCAATGCCGTGGATTCCGGATTCCTGGTACTGGATTCCAGTCTTCGTCAGTGGAACTTGGAATCTCGATTCCAATCATTTTGGGATTTCAGATTCCTTGAGCTGTATTCCGTATTCCAAAGCCCAGGATTCCACCGTTCCACAAACATGAATTTCCAGCATTTCGGAATTCGGATTCCCTTACATGGGGCGATCATTGGCGGGCCGCTAACGATAACGCTAGCTACACGAGCTGGGCAAATCCGAGAAAGGCTCTCAATTAGACTGCAAAACGTCCGTATTTTGGGGTATTCAAGTACACTGTACGCACGAACAGTTAAACAAAAACTGAAAACGGAGAGCTAGACTGGGGAGAGACGTTTTTTTTTCGCTCGCCTTGCGTGTTCGCATGTTTGCGCGTGAGGCTCTCACGCTGTTCTTACTCTACTCTAAACCATTTTTAGAAAAAAAACCGCGACTGTTTTGCAGTCTAGCTCTCAACTGAAACGTAGACAAAATTCTTACTAAGTGACGTCTTACAATAACAAAAAATTGGTAAATACATGAGCCTATGGCAAATACTAAAACAACTACCTTTTCGGGGTCGGTGCATACACAGGTAGCCCAAGCTCGAAATATGAGCATGGGCTAGCATCGGCATTGTTGCGTAACATTCGAGTATGATTGTATGGGAAAAAAAAATTATCCTTTCTGTAACCTGCGAAAATGAAAGGATTTCAATTTAAAAAAAAAACAGCTTATCTTACATAAAATGTGTGTTACGTCTCTCCTGTGTGGTCCATGGGCCGATTTATGGCCGTTTGGTGGGTTGTTCTGTAAACTGTATTATAAAGAGAGCAAACCGGTTCCAATAACTCCCATTAAATGGACATAAATCGGCTCGGAAACCACACAGGAAAGAAGAAACACACATCTTTAAGCAAGGTTAGCCGATTCTTGTTTAAATCCTTTCACACATTCGTAGGCTACAGAAACCATTTTTTTCCTCTCATTCAAATCCGTATATTTTGAACGTTACGCATGGGCGATCTGTGGTGCAAATAGTGCCAGATGATACCTCGACGCTTCACGTAGAAAAAGCACCCAGCACTATTCACTTCTTCTTCTGGAGTAGCTTGCAAAGTGGCATAAAAACGCGGTTGAGGGTAGGTTTGGGTTGGGTTCTATATTTGAAAGAAAATAACTACCACCAAACCAAACGACCCACTCTAAACCATTCACAAATTCAACTCTCTTTCACCCTAAACGACAGAACTTCGGTTTGGTTTTGTTACGCCCGAAAACGGTGCCAAACCTTTGCAATTGCAGTATTTGTCATTTTACATGAAAAAAGTCATGATATGGAACGGCCATGCTTTCCATGAGTATTCGTCAACCAGGACAGGGCGACAGCCCGGAGTTTAGGAGGTCGTAGGATTCCAATCCTGTCGCACGGACACTCAATATCCAGGAATATCCAGGGTTTGTACAGATTTTTGGATCCGAAATTTAAGACTTATCCAAAACAGTAACTTCTTTTTCCAAAATCAAGGTCAGTTATCAAATAAGTGATCAATCGAGACCTTAACAAACGCAGGAACAAAGCTTTTTTATGATGCGCTGGAAACGTATGGACGAGATTGATTAAGATATGACCAAAACGAACAAAATTTCACTTACAAAGCGCTTGTAGCCTTCAAAAAATCAAGACTTTTTACCTCTTTTCAAGACTTCATCTCTATTTTCTGCGCTTTTCCAGGTCTGGAAAATTGCTGGCAAATTTCAAAACTCTTTTTAAAAAATTCAAGACTCTGTACGAACCCTGAATATCTCAGTCTTAATTCCTTCGTCTCACATTCGTGAACAAATGATTATTTCATCTGTCGCAAAATTGGCGAAATGAATTTGCGGCAAGCCGCTCTCACACAGACAATGCATGGTTATTCATCGACGACTATTAAGCGATTTGCAATGAAACTTTACTTAACAGTAGCTGGGAAGAAGGCTAGAAACATAAGTAAGTCCTTACAATCATGTATCTTTACAAAATCCACTTTATATTACAAATATTGTGAGTCAATATAAATTTAAATACTCTGTTATTATTGATGCTTATGTTGAAGCCTTTAGCTTCAAAACATTTCTGCTCAAAGCAAAACTTTTATAATGTATTTCAAATTCTGTACAAAAAATTTCTTGACCTGCTACCCACGTCTCTCATTATTCATTCTAATTCTTTAAAAATTTCACCATGTAGCTAAATAGATATGGCGTTGGTAAGCTCTAGTTTTCCCCAGTATTATAGACCAAACGCTGTCTTCTTGCGAAATTGATCACTCCTTCCAGTTCTCCCCAATAAAGCACAGGGGGAGAGTTTGACAATTGAAGGCCGCTGTCCGACCACCAGTCTTGTATTTGACTCGGCAAACAGGCGAATTGATGCGTTTGACAATGCGGACAGGACCCTCTCTTCCTGTGATTTCTTCGCCTGACGGTCGTCCCGTTTTGCCACTGTGAACACCCTAACTTTCGATTAGATAGTTTCACAAAGATCACCAAGTCGCTTACCCCTATTTTACGTACCAAATCTGTTATCAGACAAAACCGGCAAACAGCCCTTTTGAAACTACCCTCCTCTTTCCGATTTCTTTTTTTAAATAAGGGCCGAGGGGGCTTAAAACTGAAACAAATGCTTTTGCTTCTCTTCTTCAACGTCAATGCACTTGTTACAGTTAAGGATACATTTAAGCGGAGAATAAACCGCTGTTAAATTAACCTTCTTATGCCTAGTGAACCATTTTTCACTGGAGAGATAATTGAACTAAATGGGGTGAAAAACCTATCCCTAAAATCAAGTCACAGCAACCTTGCAAAGCAGTCAGCCTGCTACAGTACGAATACGATTGGAGGTTCCTGAAGTAATATTATGTTGATAAATACTGGCATCCAAAGACTTCGTACCTAGCCTACAAGAAGGCTATTGTTTTTTGTTTTTCTTTTCAGTGTCGTTCCGGATTTCGCGTTGACTTTCGCGCGACGTGATCACAAAGTTTACGGTATCAGCGTGTTAATCATTTCAGAGTCACTTTAAAGTTGTTCTGCTCGCTGCTTGTTCTTTTCGTAGCACACTGATAGATCACTGGAACCATTCCTTCAGAACATCAACGCCGTTATCTCATTTGTGGACATCTCTGATTGTCTTAACGCATCCTCGCCTTCATCCCCTGCCGCAAAAAAAAAAAATAATAATAATAATAAATAACGGAAATGATCAGAGCCGGGCTGTTAAATGCGGGGTACAGAAAAGAGTAGGGAAATTGAGTTCACATATGAAAAGTTAAAAAGCGAATCCAGTTTCCCTTCTTTTTGTCTACAATTTTCCAGTATAGGGCAAATTATCCGAGAAAATTCTTTTCAACAAAAGAAAAAGAAACCCAAACTAAAATTTGAACCCAGTCTGCACAAATCGGCGGGCTTTGAACAACTTGGCCCTCAGCTCAAGATGTCAAGTCTTCTTCTCTTACCAAAGGTTACAATGCTGAAGAAATCAGCCAGTTTTATTTGATTTTACCTCTATGAAGAATTTCAAATTCAACCAAAATACAATTTCAGGAGAAAGAAAGAGGGAATGTAAAACTTACCTAAGGATGACAGCGCCTTTCTTGCCTCTAACTTTACAGATTGCACATCGCATCGGCTGAGGTAAAGCAACTGTGGTACTGCATCTCTTGCCTGGAAAGCAGTACAGAGAAGTTCTTAGGGGAGAACAACAACTGTTGGCTATCAAATGTATAGTCAGTATTCTGGGTTTCACTGGTGCATCAGTAGTGGAAAGNTCTATGAAGAATTTCAAATTCAACCAAAATACAATTTCAGGAGAAAGAAAGAGGGAATGTAAAACTTACCTAAGGATGACAGCGCCTTTCTTGCCTCTAACTTTACAGATTGCACATCGCATCGGCTGAGGTAAAGCAACTGTGGTACTGCATCTCTTGCCTGGAAAGCAGTACAGAGAAGTTCTTAGGGGAGAGCAACAACTGTTGGCTATCAAATGTATAGTTAGTATTCTGGGTTTCACTGGTGCATCAGTAGTGGAAAGCAAATGAGACAAGAGGAGCAGACACTAGACACTGAAACAAAGGCTATATAGAACTTCGTCAAATATTCCTTCACATTGTATACGATCGAAGGTAACCGATGGGGAGCTTAAGTAATGACGACGACGCAATGAAAACGTCGGCAAAAAATGAATTTGCGTCCGTTTAACTTTATTGTGTCTATTTGGACCCGCTCTAATTGTCAAGTGATGGCCATTTTTCCTGGAGTTGAATTCTTAAGGACTTTATCGAATATCCAGGTTAAAAAAGAAAAAGAAAAATTCGTGCTCGTATGTTCACGTTCTCCATAAAACGCCGCATTAGGAGGTTTCACGCCGTAGTCGCGAGTGGACGTCACAGAAATGTATTAAAACGCGTGATTGACGTGCAGAGCTGTTGTCTTGTTCATAAAACCAAGTGTTTTTGTACGTTGTCGTTGTGGTTGTTTAAGCTCCATTGCTTAACTGGTTACAAGGTACTAGGGAATTTTGTCAATAGCAAAAATGTTCACCGAAGCTCGCAGTCAACGAAAACTGATTAAGTAATTGAAAATAGCCCCCCTCCCCCAGCCTAATTCCTTTAATGATACGACTTCATTATTCCACGTTAACTTAACGCACGAAGGGTAGGTAATGCCAGCAATGAGCAGGCAACGGTAACGTTGGAAGCAACGGCAGGAGTCGACAGCTCCACTTTAACAAGACCTGTCATACTGAGGTAACAGAGTGAAGAAGCCTTGACTTCATGACGATACCGACTTAGAGAAGCAGATCCCAGCCAATGAAGGCAAAAAACTAACTCATGAAAAAAAACTCATTTCAAATTCCACAACTTTCCATGACGTTTTCCAAGAACTTTTCAAAACTATTATTGTTTTTGGTGATTTTTTTTCACCTAACTCGGTTCACCAGGCACAAACACCGATGTCCACTAAAACGCGTGCCGTTCGCGATATTCAGTTACTTTGACAATGCTTTGAAATCTGCAGTAACTAATGTACAAAATGTAACTACATTTTTCATGTCTGTCCATGACCGAAAATTTAATTCCATGGCTTTCCAAGCCAGGGCAATGAAATTCTTAAATTCATCGCTTCCACGTTTTCCATGATCCGTACGAACCCCGACCAAAGGCAAAGGTAAAAAACACAACTAGAATTGTTACGTTGGTTGGGCAAGTACTGGTAGAAACAAAGGAAAGTCAACAAACCTGTAGAACTGTGAGGGCTACGCACGCTCCTTGCCGTAGTTTTTCCTCAGATTCTTCAAGTGCTTCAATGCTCAAACCAATAGCCTGTAAGCGGGACAGTAAATAAAGCCGACACTGGTGATTACACAGGCAGCCCAAGCGCACTATTTGTGGGTTCGGGCTTCAGAGGTCATTTGGTCGGAATATACTAGAATTATTAGTGTATTATCTGATGCCAAATAAATACAAAAAGTCTTAAAGATATGAAGTCTTCTTGTTTGTCTATCTTTACTAGTAGCCTTTAAGATAACGAAAATCGATATTTCTTGCATTATTACATGTGATTCGGGCCCTTATTGTTCGAATTTTATCACATGTATTCGAATCTACAACGCTAAGAAAAAAAAATCATGATCACGCGAAATATTAATTCAAAAAGCTCCCTTACCTTTAGTTCATAGCCACTCTGTGTCCTACGGTCGGTTTAAACGCCGTTTAGTCGACTTTCTTTCCATCGAATACTGAACACTATAAAAGAAGGGAAGGCTGGAGACCTTCCAACCGACGCTCGCCGCTCGAAGGCCAATAAATTCCAAACAAAGCGACCGATCTCCCTAAAATTGCCACCAGCCAGACCGAAGAGTGTATACCTACCCGTTCGACGAGCGCCAGGTTCTAAATTCGGCTGCATGAGCTCGTGGAGCGCTGCATTTCGCATCGATTCTGGCCAGCTTCGCTTCGCCATGATGCGCAATCTGAACTGTTATCCTACGAGATTTGAATCTTGGAGCTTGGCGACCGCGTCAGATCGACAAAACGTCACTCTCGCGGGGGAGGGTCGTCACTTTTGCCCTATCGCAAACCGACACCAACATAATTATTAGAATTTGTTTCACTTACCATATTTTCCACTCTTCTGAACAGCCAAAAGATTTTCTTTTCTTCTTCGGAGGAAAATCCTCCTATTGTCTGGCTACTTTTGATAACATCGTTATCAACAGACTTTCTTCAAACGCTAGACACACGCGATCGCCACAGGAACCGAAATACACGTGATTTTTACTAACAAACAAGCTACGTGAAGAAGAAAAATAAATTTTAGGGTAGCTCTGAAATGAACTGTTGTTAAAATACGAAAGGAAATATCGAACTTGAACAGAACTACTGATCCAGACAACTGACTGCCACGAACTGATTTTGTAACCGTTATTGGCAAGATTTAAATCTCAAATCGGAGAAAAGACAGTTGGGGACGTTTTTGGGTTTCATGTGTCATACACGCGTGAGCTGTTTCCGGCCGAATTAAACGCACCGGCTCCCGGACGGTGTCGGTTTGCGATAGGGCAAAAGTGACGACCCTCCCCCGCGAGAGTGACGTTTTGTCGATCTGACGCGGTCGCCAAGCTCCAAGATTCAAATCTCGTAGGATAACAGTTCAGATTGCGCATCATGGCGAAGCGAAGCTGGCCAGAATCGATGCGAAATGCAGCGCTCCACGAGCTCATGCAGCCGAATTTAGAACCTGGCGCTCGTCGAACGGGTAGGTATACACTCTTCGGTCTGGCTGGTGGCAATTTTAGGGAGATCGGTCGCTTTGTTTGGAATTTATTGGCCTTCGAGCGGCGAGCGTCGGTTGGAAGGTCTCCAGCCTTCCCTTCTTTTATAGTGTTCAGTATTCGATGGAAAGAAAGTCGACTAAACGGCGTTTAAACCGACCGTAGGACACAGAGTGGCTATGAACTAAAGGTAAGGGAGCTTTTTGAATTAATATTTCGCGTGATCATGATTTTTTTTTTTTTTTAGCGTTGTAGATTCGAATACATGTGATAAAATTCGAACAATAAGGGCCCGAATCACATGTAATAATGCAAGAAATATCGATTTTCGTTATCTTAAAGGCTACTAGTAAAGATAGACAAACAAGAAGACTTCATATCTTTAAGACTTTTTGCATTTATTTGGCATCAGATAATACACTAATAATTCTAGTATATTCCGACCAAATGACCTCTGAAGCCCGAACCCACAAATAGTGCGCTTGGGCTGCCTGTGGTGATTAGAACCTTTTTGATGTAGGATCAGAATTCAGCTCTAGCGTAAATTTAAGGATTTAAGGGGCATCAAGACACGCTCTTATAACTTTGAAGTCTCCCGATGAAATCTAACGTGCAGCACCTTCTGTGGTACTAACTGCTGTTATAAGCTACATTTAACTCTTTTAGAATTTGTGGAAGTTACTGAGCAGTCCTGACTCCGTTAAGACACAGTTTTCGATTCAGAATTTTACATTCATTGAAATAAGTTTGGAACGTGCAAGAAAATAAGAGAAAAGGTACTGAGTACGCATTTATTTTTTTTGTTACAAGAGGTGATATTTTTTTTCACTCAGAATTCTGTTTGAATTGATGTTGAGCATTGTGAGGCGAAGCCAGGTGTTTGCGACTGATGCATATACAGGGTTGCCACTCATCAGAAAGTTAAAAATGCCCTGTCTTTTTACTGACCTTTAAACAGTTTTCACTGACCTTTTATTGATGAATAACGATCTATGTTTACATTCACTTTAGCTTTTTTTGCAGCCATCGATATTTCTCTCTTCATTTCAACCTCTTTCCGCTTTTCACGGAAAGTGGAAGAAGGAATTTGGAAGAAAGCATTCACAACGAAAACCACTGACCACAACTACGTGTCACGCGTAAAGTGTCAAATTAATCGCTTTGCTTGCTTTGCAGCATACTTTTCATCTTTTCTGAAAGAAAATGCATTTCAAAATCTTGAAGAAAACTTATGAACTCTAAACTGGAAAACAGAATTCCCTGACGTTTCGGCTTTGACAATAACAAAGATTTTCCCTGACTTTACCCTGACCTTGAACACAATTTCGTTTTTCCCTGGCTTTCCCCTGACGGCGGCAACCCTGATATATTGCTACTAGAACACTAATGAGAAGAAGTGGTCTTTTTTGACAAGGACAGAGGCGAAAAAGTATGACTTCAGCGATCTATAACGCCGAGACATTGCTAAAAGGGTTCCCTTTGCAACTAAAATAAAAGCTGACCTGACCTTACTTTCGTTTGCGATTGTTGCAAAGTGACCGTTAAATTTTCCAAAAGCTACTAAAAAGGCAATGCTCTTATCACGAGTGGAGAATATTATGCACTTCAGTGGCATTCGCCATGAGGAAACTGGGACGAGTTAACTTTCGCAAAGACCTTTGGGACTGTTTCAGGGAACAGGGAAAAGAAACTTGGCCAATAGCTGTTCAGCGTGTTCCCGCCAGTCCCCAGTAACGATTCCAGGAGTCTTTTGCTAAGGTTAACAGACCAGTTTTCGGCAATCTAGGATATTGAGGAAAATAAACACACCTTCCTCCTGAGCTCGCCATTCTTTTGTAAATGTAACAAATACGCCTCTGTTGATAAATAACGCAACCATCAGGGATATTGGCACAATCAGAACTTCAAAAGGGGCAAAGAAAATCCCAGAGAACCTTAACAAACTCATCAAAACTTCAGGCGAGTTGCTCGGCGCATGAATGACGCCATAGGTGGAAAACGCGCGTGGGGTAAAAACAGCGGGGTTCATCAGTTTATCTCTGGTTGGACTAGAAAGTGGACCCATATGTTCTTAACCTAACGCATCGTGCAATACTGCAATCCAAAGCAATCGTTCAATTACTTTAAATATTGGACTACTAGAACCCCCTGCACCTCAGTGAAACAACTTCTTTCTATGTCAGTTAAGCCGCAAAATGCACAGAAGAAAAAACTGGGCCACGCGCTTCAGTGGAGGCGGCCCGCGTGCCACTCTAATAACTCTAACACGCCAGGTCAGCGAACAAAAAAGACAATTATAAGGAAAAATAGGTAAGTCACAGAAACCCTATTTATAGTGCGTTATTTCAAACAAAGTGAAACACAAAAACATAGTATTGTGTTAGGAACAGAGAAAATTTTCCCCTTCAATTATTCACTTCTGGCTCTATAACTTCTTATGGAACAGACAAACCCAGTACCTGCAGCCTGTGACACAAAGAAATCAGTATCCAGTAGCAGAAACAACACAGGGCAAAAACAGCTCTTTGATAATGGAATCTCAGTATACTGCTTCAACTACAAACCACAAGAAAAACCCTGATTAGTGTACAAACGGGTGCATGTGCTTTCACCAAAATATGCACACTTTACAACTTACAAAGGATCACATGAACCATCTCAATCAAAGGACAAACAAAGGACGTCTCTTTGGATTAAATCACGTAAGAACTACAAACAATAAAGCAGCAAATTTTCTAAAAACTAATAATTGAACAGCAGTCCCCCACCGGACATTTTCCGCTGAAAATTTTGAGCCGGCAAATGCGACGGCTATACGCGTATTCTGTAAAGAATCCATCTCTAAATACCTGTGCAACAACGGCATCCTTCTCAGGAGAACGAAGACGTTTGCCGATTACGACTGCAATTAAAAAAAAAACGAAAAGATAACGAAACATCAGACAGGACGGCTTTGAATCAAAACAAGCGTGGTTAGCGTAGATATAATGCAGCAAGCTAAACGTGCTCTGGCGCTTTGGTCCTTCCCTTTGGAAAACTTGCCCCATGGCCTATGTTATAATTCTTTCAGCGTTTTGTAAGACCCTACTATTTCTCATCCGCATATTTCGCGTTTTGTCTAGCGTCCGATATTTTTTGGCTTTTCGCTACCCAGGGTTTTTGCATGACTCACTCTCATAGTCTAGCCAAACAGGACGCACCAATCCTCTGAATAACAGCAGTANGTAAAGAATCCATCTCTAAATACCTGTGCAACAACGGCATCCTTCTCAGGAGAACGAAGACGTTTGCCGATTACGACTGCAATTAAAAAAAAAACGAAAAGATAACGAAACATCAGACAGGACGGCTTTGAATCAAAACAAGCGTGGTTAGCGTAGATATAATGCAGCAAGCTAAACGTGCTCTGGCGCTTTGGTCCTTCCCTTTGGAAAACTTGCCCCATGGCCTATGTTATAATTCTTTCAGCGTTTTGTAAGACCCTACTATTTCTCATCCGCATATTTCGCGTTTTGTCTAGCGTCCGATATTTTTTGGCTTTTCGCTACCCAGGGTTTTTGCATGACTCACTCTCATAGTCTAGCCAAACAGGACGCACCAATCCTCTGAATAACAGCAGTATCACAAAGTACTCGCACAATGTAAGACAATAGCTACTCACGTTCATAAGCCACATCATTGATATACTTGGACAGGTTCGGCCTAAAGAAAAATCAATAATTCAGTTATTATCCCCTCATCAACATGATCAAAAAGATTTTTTGAGGGTTTCAAATACATATACTTCCTTCTACAATCAAAACAACAACAAACGGAAATAAACCCTGTTTTTACGTCTCTTGTTAAGGACGGACCGCCATTTCAACCTTTTCTTCCAAGCCCTTCCAATGTCTAGCCTTTTGCAGGGCAAAGAAAGTACTACTCGGTTATTCTAAGACCCTGTATGTTGGTTCGAGCCCGCACCTCCTGCTCTAAAGACAAGTGCTCTACCACCACGCTAACACTGCCACGGTAACGCGAAAAGAAAGCTTTGTGCCAGGTTTGTGCGAGGTCATCTTTTTACAGCACCATTTTTGATGGTTCTGGCCGGTGAGATATGAATATCCAATAAACTTAATAAGGCCCGGAAAACACCGACCTGCAGCAGTCCATGAAGAAGTGTTCAAACTGAAAGACAGTCACAAGATCTTCCTCCTCAGCCGAAACATCAGTCAGCTCAGGGTCCTGGTGTATAACACGAGCCACAATCACAGGAAATACTGCCGCATAAACAACAAAAAACAGTTATTCCAAATGAGCAAACTAATGACCACTTTGCGGTTAAGTGAGAGGCTGGGTCGGTGTTGAGGCAAATCGAACCATGGGACTGTTCCGGCACCCTATCGCTTCTCCTTCCGGTTAGTACGCGGTTGCGGAAGAGACTGGGTCAAAGTTCCTCCCTCCAAACAGTTCCACGGAGCGGCAATCAACATAGAACCGACTCAGTATCAAGTGCACAGTCGAACCCCCACTAACGGCCACCTCTCCACAACGGTCAACTCTCTATAAGGGCCAGTTTCTTCTGTCCCCAAGGTGGCCGTTGTGGAAAGGTTCAACTGTAAATTCAAAATCAGTGGCCAGTAGTGTGGAGACAAAATCGAGAAGTAGCGGACAAATCAAAATTTATATGGAATTTGCCATCTCTCGATTTACGAAAGTCTCTTGTAAGCAAAAACAGTGAGGTAGATTTTTTTCTCATTGGGGTAAATAATAATTTTCATGCCCGGCCAATGGAAGAAATAGCAGACCCAAGATAAATTACTCCGCTCTAGCCATAATTCTAAGCCACTAGGCTACAAGGCCAGATCCTCCAATGGTGGACGTACGCAGTAGGAACCTCTATCCAATTCAACGCGGACAAGATGGGAAAAAGTGAATGGGATTTGTTTTATAGTCTTTCCTAGATATCTTATCTGTTTTCGTTTCCCCGTAAAATTTAGCTAATTGTATCCTGCAATATACAACAAGGGGAATATGGACGAGAGGAGAAAATGTAACGAGAAAAGAACTGAAAAGCTACCGTACCAATGTCAACGACTCTGTTGTAACTTTGCGTTATCTGACTCTTGTAGTTGTCTTCAAATGCACTGACCAGCTGACCAGCAGTGGTAAACATTAACTAAAAGCAAAAAAACACCTTATTCAAGTGTCAAGGTATTTGGCATGAAAGAACTAATCGAGAACATTATTTTTACGTCTCCTACTGGCGACGGGACCGCCATTTTACGCACCACGTAGAATAGCGTCGCGCGAAGGTCAAGCCGTTTGCAAAGCAATAATAGTATCTTCATTTCTCAGTTATTTGAAGACCCTGAGTATCGGTGCGGCCCCGGGAATCGAACCTGCGACCTCCCGCATTGCAGGCAAGCGCTCTACCTACTAAGCTAATCCTAATGAACTTTATTAGACAAATCAATACAAAACAGCGAACGAGCGAACACTTACCGAACTCTGGCCTTGACAGGTTTTCTCCCAAAACGGGGCCAACATTGGATTTGATACCAAACGCGGGTTAACTACAAAGTAAAGGAACTAATTGAGTGAATCAACAAGAAAAGAAACCATTTACGCAATTGATGAGTTTTTCCTCAGATTGTAAAATGCAAAGAAGTGGTTACTGCATATACTATACACCCAACAGAAGGATTAATTTTAACCAATACACTTGAAAAACGAGGCTATCAACACTGAGAGGCTAAGTAGGGAGTTACTCAGCCCACCCACCAGTCATGATAATCTAGTCTTATGAACGAACTTTTCCGATTTAGAGGGCCGAAAGAAAGGGGTCCATAGTAATATCGTGGTGGTCGTGGTAGTAAGGCGAGGTTGCGGCAAGGTTTGAAGTAGAAAACTCACTTTTAGGAAGGGATAAGTAAAGAAAAGGGACCGTCGTATCAACGAGGTGGTCGTGGACGTAAGGCGAGGGAACATTTGACGTAAAAAACTCACTTTGCGGAAGGGATAAGTCACTGATGAGGTCAGCTGATAACACAAACTGGATCAACCTTTCTAGTACTTCTTTCTGCTGCCGGAGCTTGGACAAAGCTGACATTTCCTGAAAATAGATGAAACTAGCTTAGAATAAGTAACAAAGGAATAAGATAATAAATAAAAAGTAAGAGGCAGAGAAGAGGAAAAGAAAGGAGACAAGAAGGAAAGAAAAAAGCAAGCTGAGGTTATAGCAAAAACTAGCAATGAACCTTACAAACCTTGAATTTCATGGGTCCAAATGATCCAAGATACTAAAAAAATAAGATGAAAAACTATAATTGACTACTGAATACCTAAAAAAAACTATCGAAAACTGAAGCTTTTGAATAAATTTAGAAATAGATGCATCTACGTACCCCAGCCATTTCTTCACAAAATTGCAAATGGCAAAGGATGACCTACGAAGCAAGTAAATGAAAAATGACTTGTGAGGATGTTATAACGGAGAACCAAGGGTAAGAAAATTTGGTTATCCATGCATCTAAGAAATTTTGGTAGTCACGTGACTGTACGCCCGTCCGTCCGCACCACAGGGATACCATTGTGGAGCCTGCAAAGTTTAACTTGATGATAGAAGTCCATGTTATGGTCATCTTGGCCACCCAGACTTTTAGAGAGAAAAACCAACAAAGCCGAGTCTCTTTTTCGACTAAGTTGTTGGCTTCCTAATCTAGCTTGGCTGTTTTACCTACCTTATCCAAAACCTTGTTCCCCACTGTCGCCTCCGGAGCGTATGAAGACGAAAGGTTAGGACTCGTAGCTCGAGAAGATCGAGTTTTGTAACTACTGTGTTGAGGACTCTCTTGTATCAATTCTCCAGCTTCGATCCTTTTCCTTGGAGAGCTAGTGTTGGAAGGCACTTCGTTAATCGTTTCCTCCTTAAATTTCACTGCATCATCTTCACTTGCTGATCTTTCCATTGATTTTGATGATGGCAACGAAGAAAAAATATCAGTAATACAATGGGGGCTATCATTTGAAGAGTCTATATCAGCGTTGTCTTGATCGTTTATATAGCTGGAATGATCATTTTCCTCCTCAAACTCCTTACTGGAGCGATATTCATCGATTTTATCAAGTCTGTTCTCTTCGGTTGAAGACACAAGATTATCCACAGTTTTGTTCGATGTAAAAAAATCTACAATGTAGCTAGCATCAGCGCCACCTTCAACGCCAAAGTCTTTGTTATAATCATCAGTGCTGTTGTATCCTGTATCGTGACATTCGCTGCCTCCGCTCGCGGTACTGCGTGGAGTGCTTTCGGTCTCATCTGCTACATCCTGTTCTAAGAAGTCAAAGCTTTCCAGTGCACTTTCCACTGATAGAGACATGGAAGACCTTGATAACGAANTCCTCAAACTCCTTACTGGAGCGATATTCATCGATTTTATCAAGTCTGTTCTCTTCGGTTGAAGACACAAGATTATCCACAGTTTTGTTCGATGTAAAAAAATCTACAATGTAGCTAGCATCAGCGCCACCTTCAACGCCAAAGTCTTTGTTATAATCATCAGTGCTGTTGTATCCTGTATCGTGACATTCGCTGCCTCCGCTCGCGGTACTGCGTGGAGTGCTTTCGGTCTCATCTGCTACATCCTGTTCTAAGAAGTCAAAGCTTTCCAGTGCACTTTCCACTGATAGAGACATGGAAGACCTTGATAACGAACATCGCTGTAAAGACAAAATAATAAGTCCATCGGTAAAAACAACCGACCTGGTAAGATCACGTCATTTTTGTGTATAACAAAGCGGCAGCATAAGTCAACCAGAGGATATTGTAGTTTAAGATCCATTCTGTTCGTAAGTCAGTACTTAGAGCCTTTACACATACAAAAAATGCTCCCATAGACTTGTGAGGAAGGTATCAAACAAACTTCATTAGAGAATACAAACCACGATAATTTTTTGGTGATTTCAGTTTTGCAAGCATAGCATAACTTGAAAAAATACATGAATGTCTCAATCCATGTCAATCCATAGCTTGCCATCCGTAACAACAGACAACAGGAAACAGTTTCAACGGAAACAAATAACAAAACTGGATAATTATTTTTGAAATTCAGTTGATGCGCAAACACGTTTTAGCGTGGTAAAAAGATTGCAAATAGCGTCACACAGCCCTTTTAAGTTAGGAAAAATGAAGACGAAGACTACAAATGGTGACAACATTTGTGAGATGCTTTCGCCCATTGGGGTCACTATATTTGGCGAAAATATTGCAGCAGACAACTCCACTCCAACCTCACTAACAAAGCTGGCAGGCATATGGGTAGGGGGTAGGGGGCACCGAAAGGGGGGGGGGAGAATATCTTTCGTTCATTCCTTTGGGAAGCACTCTCTCAACTAACTTTAGAGGCGATGGTGGCTCTCTGAGGAGCTCAAATGACCATGATGAACAAGGCCACCATCAGATGCCACAGTGAATTCCTCCTACCTTAACAAGCTCCTCCAGTTTCTCCAGGTTTGTAATAAGACCGTGAAGTTCAGGGAATTGATCTGCAAATCAAACAATACAAACCTTGCTTTCTTGTTTGATATGTTGCAAATTAAAGTACAAAGCAATCCCAGACATGGAACATGAGTGCGGGCCGTTCACTGGCCAGAAATCGGCTCGACCCGGCAGTAACAGGCTTTTGGAGCCGATGACAAACTACAGCTTTCTAAGTTCCAGCGCGAATGGACAAAAGCCTAATACCTGCTTCTCTTTTCACCCCCCCCCCCCCCCCCCCCCCCCCC